>JARFIW010000543.1:0-24320 GCA_036346225.1 Platerodrilus igneus | reverse complement strand
ACCTAACATCGCAGGTTTTACCAACAGTGGGCACGGAGGAGATCCACTCAACTGCCTTTTTCCATAGCCAAAAGTTATAATTTAAATGAAAAGAGGATTAATGAGTCTTAAATTAATATAAAGTATAAATGAATTATTGGCAAGTGACTCAAATTCAGCCACGAGGGCATCCTGTAACCGCGTTTCGCCCTAATTGGGGCTCATCAGGACAGGAGTAGCAAAGTTGTAATATTTAATACAGACACCTTAAGGGAAGTACAGCATTACCTAGCTCACAATTTGTGTCTTCGTGTCGTTTTACCTAACATCGCAGGTTTTACCAACAGTGGGCACGTAGGAGATCCGACTCAACTGCCTTTTTCCATAGCCAAAAGTTATAATTTAAATGAAAAGTAGGATTAATGAGTCTTAAATTAATATAAAGTATAAATGAATTATTGGCAAGTGACTCAATTCAGCCACGAAGGCATCCTGTCGACGCATTTCGCCCTAATTGGGTATCATCAGTACAGGAGTAGCAAAGTTGTAATATTTAATACAGACACCTTAAGGGAAGTACAGCATTACCTAGCTCACAATTTGTGTCTTCGTGTCGTTTTACCTAACATCGCAGGTTTTACCAACAGTGGGCACGGAGGAGATCCAACTCAACTGCCTTTTTCCATAGCCAAAAGTAATAATTTAAATGAAAAGCAGGATTAATGAGTCTTAAATTAATATAAAGTATAAATGAATTATTGGCAAGTGACTCAATTCAGCCACGAAGGCATCCTGTCGACGCGTTTCGCCCTAATTGGGGCTCATCAGGACAGGAGTAGCAAAGTTGTAATATTTAATACAGACACCTTATGGGAAGTACAGCATCACCTAGCTCACAAGTTGTGTCTTCGTATCGTTTTACCTAACATCGCAGGTTGTACCAACAGTCGGCACGGAGGAGATCCGACTCAACTGCCTTTCTCCATAGCCAAAAGTTATAATTTAAATGAAAAGTAGGATTAATGAGTCTTAAATTAATATAAAGTATAAATGAATTATTGGCAAGTGACTCAAATTCAGCCACGAGGGCATCCTGTAACCGCGTTTCGCCCTAATTGGGGCTCATCAGGACAGGAGTAGCAAAGTTGTAGTATTAAATACAGACACCTTATGGGAAGTACAGCATTACCTAGCTCACAATTTGTGTCTTCTTGTCGTTTTACCTAACATCGCAGGTTGTAGCAACAGTCGGCACGGAGGAGATCCGACTCAACTGCCTTTTTCCATAGCCAAAAGTTATAATTTAAATGAAAAGCAGGATTAATGAGTCTTAAATTAATATAAAGTATACATGAATTATTGGCAAGTGACTCAAATTCAGCCACGAAGGCATCCTGTCGACGCGTTTCGCCCTAATTGGGGCTCATCAGGACAGGAGTAGCAAAGTTGTAATATTTAATACAGACACCTTATGGGAAGTACAGCATCACCTAGCTCACAATTTGTGTCTTCTTGTCGTTTTACCTAACATCGCAGGTTGTACCAACAGTCGGCACGGAGGAGATCCGACTCAACTGCCTTTTTCCATAGCCAAAAGTTATAATTTAAATGAAAAGTAGGATTAATGAGTCTTAAATTAATATAAAGTATAAATGAATTATTGGCAAGTGACTCAATTCAGCCACGAAGGCATCCTGTCGACGCATTTCGCCCTAATTGGGTATCATCAGTACAGGAGTAGCAAAGTTGTAATATTTAATACAGACACCTTAAGGGAAGTACAGCATTACCTAGCTCACAATTTGTGTCTTCGTGTCGTTTTACCTAACATCGCAGGTTTTACCAACAGTGGGCACGGAGGAGATCCAACTCAACTGCCTTTTCCATAGCCAAAAGTTATAATTTAAATGAAAAGTAGGATTAATGAGTCTTAAATCAATATAAAGTATAAATGAATTATTGGCAAGTGACTCAAATTCAGCCACGAAGGCAACCTGTCGACGCGTTTCGCCCTAAATGGGGCTCATCAGGACAGGAGTAGCAAAGTTGTAATATTTAATACAGACACCTTATGGGAAGTACAGCATTACCTAGCTCACAATTTGTGTCTTCTTGTCGTTTTACCTAACATCGCAGGTTGTAACAACAGTCGGCACGGAGGAGATCCGACTCAACTGCCTTTTTCCATAGCCAAAAGTTATAATTTAAATGAAAAGTAGGATTAATGAGTCTTAAATTAATATAAAGTATAAATGAATTATTGGCAAATGACTCAAATTCAGCCACGAGGCATCCTGTCGACGCGTTTCGCCCTAATTGGGGCTCATCAGGACAGGAGTAGCAAAGTTGTAATATTTAATACAGACACCTTAAAGGAAGTACAGCATCACCTAGCTCACAAGTTGTGTCTTCGTATCGTTTTACCTAACATCGCAGGTTGTTTCAACAGTCGGCACGGAGGAGATCCAACTCAACTGCCTTTTTCCATAGCCAAAAGTTATAATTTAAAAGAAAAGTAGAATTAATGAGTCTTAAATTAATAGAAAGTAGAAATGAATTATTGGCAAGTGACGCAAATTCAGTCACGAGGCATCCTGTCGACGCGTTTCGCCCTAATTGGGGCTCATCAGGACAGGAGTAGCAAAGTTGTAATATTTAATACAGACACCTTATGGGAAGTACAGCATCACCTAGCTCACAATTTGTGTCTTCGTGTCGTTTTACCTAACATCGCAGGTTTTACCAACAGTGGGCACGGAGGAGATCCAACTCAACTGCCTTTTTCCATAGCCAAAAGTAATAATTTAAATGAAAAGCAGGATTAATGAGTCTTAAATTAATATAAAGTATAAATGAATTATTGGCAAGTGACTCAAATTCAGCCACGAAGGCATCCTGTCGACGCGTTTCGTCCTAATTGGGGCTCATCAGGACAGGAGTAGCAAAGTTGAAATATTTAATACAGACACCTTAAAGGAAGTACAGCATCACCTAGCTCACAAGTTGTGTCTTCGTATCGTTTTACCTAACATCGCAGGTTGTACCAACAGTGGGCACGGAGGAGATCCAACTCAACTGCCTTTTTCCATAGCCAAAAGTAATAATTTAAATGAAAAGCAGGATTAATGAGTCTTAAATTAATATAAAGTATACATGAATTATTGGCAAGTGACTCAAATTCAGCCACGAAGGCATCCTGTCGACGCGTTTCGCCCTAATTGGGGCTCATCAGGACAGGAGTAGCAAAGTTGTAATATTTAATACAGACACATTATGGAAAGTACAGCATCACCTAGCTCACAATTTGTGTCTTCTTGTCGTTTTACCTAACATCGCAGGTTGTACCAACAGTCGGCACGGAGGAGATCCGACTCAACTGTCTTTTTCCATAGCCAAAAGTTATAATTTAAATGAAAAGTAGTAGGATAAATGAGTCTTAAATTAATATAAAGTATAAATGAATTATTGGCAAGTGACTCAAATTCAGCCACGAAGGCATCCTGTCGACGCGTTTCGCCCTAATTGGGGCTCATCAGGACAGGAGTAGCAAAGTTGTAATATTTAATACAGACACATTATGGAAAGTACAGCATCACCTAGCTCACAATTTGTGTCTTCTTGTCGTTTTACCTAACATCGCAGGTTGTACCAACAGTCGGCACGGAGGAGATCCGACTCAACTGCCTTTCTCCATAGCCAAAAGTTATAATTTAAATGAAAAGCAGGATTAATGAGTCTTAAATTAATATAAAGTATAAATGAATTATTGGCAAGTGACTCAAATTCAACCACGAGGGCATCCTGTCGACGCGTTTCGCCCTAATTGGGGCTTATCAGGACAGGAGTAGCAAAGTTGTAATATTTAATACCGCTACCTTATGGGAAGTACAGCATCACCTAGCTCACAAGTTGTGTCTTCGTATCGTTTTACCTAACATCGCAGGTTGTTTCAACAGTCGGCACGGAGGAGATCCAACTCTACTGCCTTTTTCAATAGCCAAAAGTTATAATTTAAAAGAAAAGTAGGATTAATGAGTCTTAAATCAATATAAAGTATAAATGAATTATTGGCAAGTGACTCAAATTCAGCCACGAAGGCAACCTGTCGACGCGTTTCGCCCTAAATGGGGCTCATCAGGACAGGAGTAGCAAAGTTGTAATATTTAATACAGACACCTTATGGAAGTACAGCATACCTAGCTCACAATTTGTGTCTTCTGTGTTTTACCTAACATCGCAGGTTGTCCAACAGTCGGCACGGAGGAGATCCAACTCAACTGCCTTTTCCATAGCCAAAAGTTATAATTTAAATGAAAAGTAGGATTAATGAGTCTTAAATTAATATAAAGTATAAATGAATTATTGGCAAGTGACTCAAATTCAGCCACGAGGGCATCCTGTAAACGCGTTTCGCCCTAATTGGGGCTTATCAGGACAGGAGTAGCAAAGTGGTAATATTTAATACAGACACCTTTGGGAAGTACAGCATACCTAGCTCACAATTTGTGTCTTCTTGTCGTTTTACCTAACATCGCAGGTTGTAACAACAGTCGGCACGGAGGAGATCCGACTCAACTGCCTTTTTCCATAGCCAAAAGTTATAATTTAAATGAAAAGTAGGATTAATGAGTCTTAAATTAATATAAAGTATAAATGAATTATTGGCAAGTGACTCAAATTCAGCCACGAGGGCATCCTGTAAACGCGTTTCGCCCTAATTGGGGCTCATCAGGACAGGAGTAGCAAAGTTGTAATATTTAATACAGACACCTTATGGGAAGTACAGCATCACCTAGCTCACAAGTTGTGTCTTCGTATCGTTTTACCTAACATCGCAGGTTGTTTCAACAGTCGGCACGGAGGAGATCCAACTCAACTGCCTTTTTCAATAGCCAAAAGTTATAATTTAAAAGAAAAGTAGGATTAATGAGTCTTAAATTAATATAAAGTATAAATGAATTATTGGCAAGTGACTCAAATTCAGCCACGAGGGCATTCTGTCGACGCGTTTCGTCCTAATTGGGCTCATCAGACAGGAGTAGCAAAGTTGTAATATTTAATACAGACACCTTATGGAAGTACAGCATCACCTAGCTCACAATTTGTGTCTTCTGTCGTTTTACCTAACATCGCAGGTTGTACCAACAGTCGGCACGGAGGAGATCCACTCAACTCCTTTTCCATAGCCAAAAGTTATAATTTAAAGAAAAGTAGGATTAATGAGTCTTAAATTAATATAAAGTATAAATGAATTATTGAGTGACTCAAATTCAGCCACGAGGCATCCTGTCGACGCGTTTCGCCCTAATTGGGGCTCATCAGGACAGGAGTAGCAAAGTTGTAATATTTAATACAGACACCTTATGGGAAGTACAGCATCACCTAGCTCACAATTTGTGTCTTCGTGTTGTTTACCTAACATCGCAGGTTGTAAACAGTCGGCACGGAGGAGATCCAACTCAACTGCCTTTTTCCATAGCCAAAAGTTATAATTTAAAGAAAAGTAGGATTAATGAGTCTTAAATTAATATAAAGTATAAATAATTATTGGCAAGTGACTCAAATTCAGCCACGAGGCATCCTGTCGACGCGTTTCGCCCTAATTGGGGCTCATCAGGACAGGAGTAGCAAAGTTGTAATATTTAATACAGACACCTTATGGAAGTACAGCATCACCTAGCTCACAATTTGTGTCTTCTTGTCGTTTTACCTAACATCGCAGGTTGTCAACAGTCGGCACGGAGGAGATCCACTCAACTTTTTCCATAGCCAAAAGTTATAATTTAAATAAAAGTAGGATTAATGAGTCTTAAATTAATATAAAGTGTAAATGAATTATTGGCAAGTGACTCAAATTCAGCCACGAGGGCATCCTGTCGACGCGTTTCGCCCTAATTGGGGCTCATCAGGACAGGAGTAGCAAAAAAAAAAAAAAAGGGGGGGCTCACAATTTGTGTCTTCGTTGTTTTACCTAACATCGCAGGTTGTCAACAGTCGGCACGGAGGAGATCCACTCAACTGCCTTTTTCCATAGCCAAAAGTTATAATTTAAATGAAAAGCAGGATTAATGAGTCTTAAATTAATATAAAGTATACATGAATTATTGGCAAGTGACTCAAATTCAGCCACGAAGGCATCCTGTCGACGCGTTTCGCCCTAATTGGGGCTCATCAGGACAGGAGTAGCAAAGTTGTAATATTTAAACAGACACCTTATGGGAAGTACAGCATACCTAGCTCACTTTGTGTCTTCTTGTCGTTTTACCTAACATCGCAGGTTTTACCAACAGTCGGCACGGAGGAGATCCAACTCAACTGCCTTTTTCCATAGCCAAAAGTTATAATTTAAATGAAAAGTAGGATTAATGAGTCTTAAATTAATATAAAGTATAAATGAATTATTGGCAATGACTCAAATTCAGCCACGAGGGCATCCTGTCGACGTTTCGCCCTAATTGGGGTCATCAGGACAGGAGTAGCAAAGTTGTAATATTTAATACAGACACCTTAGGGAAGTACAGCATCACCTAGCTCACAATTTGTGTCTTCGTGTTTTTAACCTAACATCGCAGGTTTTAACAACAGTCGGCACGGAGGAGATCCAACTCAACTGCCTTTTCCATAGCCAAAAGTTATAATTTAAAGAAAAGTAGGATTAATGAGTCTTAAATTAATATAAAGTATAAATGAATTATTGGCAAGTGACTCAATTCAGCCACGAAGGCATCCTGTCGACGCGTTTCGCCCTAATTGGGGCTCATCAGGACAGGAGTAGCAAAGTTGTAATATTTAATACAGACACCTTATGGAAGTACAGCATCACCTAGCTCACAATTTGTGTCTTTGTGTTTTACCTAACATCGCAGGTTGTACCAACAGTGGGCACGGAGGAGATCCAACTCAACTGCCTTTTTCCATAGCCAAAAGTTATAATTTAAATGAAAAGTAGGATTAATGAGTCTTAAATTAATATAAAGTATAAATGAATTATTGGCAAGTGACTCAAATTCAGCCACGAGGGCATTCTGTCGACGCGTTTCGCCCTAATTGGGGCTCATCAGGACAGGAGTAGCAAAGTTGTAATATTTAATACAGACACCTTATGGGAAGTACAGCATACCTAGCTCACAATTTGTGTCTTCGTGTTTTAACCTAACATCGCAGGTTGTACCAACAGTCGGCACGGAGGAGATCCAACTCAACTGCCTTTTTCAATAGCCAAAAGTTATAATTTAAAAAAAAAGTAGGTTTAGTAAGTCTTAAATTAATATAAAGTATAAATGAATTATTAGCAAGTGACTCAAATTCAGCCACGAGGGCATCCTGTCGACGCGTTTCGCCCTAATTGGGGCTCATCAGGACAGGAGTAGCAAAGTTGTAATATTTAATACAGACACCTTATGGGAAGTACAGCATCCCCTAGCTCACAATTTGTGTCTTCGTGTTGTTTTAACTAACATCGCAGGTTGTACCAAGAGTCGGCACGGAGGAGATCCAACTCAACTGCCTTTTTCAATAGCCAAAAGTTATAATTTAAAAAAAGTAGGTTTAATAAGTCTTAAATTAATATAAAGTATAAATGAATTATTGGCAAGTGACTCAAATTCAGCCACGAGGCATCCTGTCGACGCGTTTCGCCCTAATTGGGGCTCATCAGGACAGGAATAGCAAAGTTGAAATATTTAATACAGACACCTTATGACAAGTACAGCATCACCTAGCTCACAATTTGTGTCTTCGTGTCGTTTAACCTAACATCGCAAGTTGTACCAACAGTCGGCACGGAGGAGATCCAACTCAACTGCCTTTTTCCAATAGCCAAAAGTTATAATTTAAAAAAAGTAGGATTAGTAAGTCTTAAATTAATATAAAGTATAAATGAATTATTGGCAAGTGACTCAAATTCAGCCACGAGGGCATCCTGTCGACGCGTTTCGCCCTAATTGGGGCTTATCAGGACAGGAGTAGCAAAGTTGTAATATTTAGTACAGACACCTTATGGGAAGTACAGCATCACCTAGGTCACAAGTTGTGGCTTCTTGTCGTTTTACCTAACATCGCAGGTTGTACCAACAGTCGGCACGGAGGAGATCCAACTCAACTGCCTTTTTCAATAGCCAAAAGTTATAATTTAAATGAAAAGTAGGATTAATGAGTCTTAAATTAATATAAAGTATAAATGAATTATTGGCAAGTGACTCAAATTCAGCCACGAGGGCATTCCGTCGACGCGTTTCGCCCTAATTGGGGCTCATCAGGACAGGAGTAGCAAAGTTGAAATATTTAATACAGACACCTTATGGGAAGTACAGCATCACCTAGCTCACAATTTGTGTCTTCGTGTCGTTTAACCTAACATCGCAGGTTGTACCAACAGTCGGCACGGAGGAGATCCAACTCAACTGCCTTTTTCAATAGCCAAAAGTTATAATTTAAAAGAAAAGTAGGATTAATGAATCTTAAATTAATATAAAGTATAAATGAATTATTGGCAAGTGACTCAAATTCAGCAACGAGGGCATTCTGTCGACGCGTTTCGCCCTAATTGGGGCTCATCAGGACAGGAGTAGCAAAGTTGAAATATTTAATACAGACACCTTATGGGAAGTACAGCATCACCTAGCTCACAATTTGTGTCTTCGTGTCGTTTTACCTAACATCGCAGGTTGTAACAACAGTCGGCACGGAGGAGATCCGACTCAACTGCCTTTTTCCATAGCCAAAAGTTATAATTTAAATGAAAAGTAGGATTAATGAGTCTTAAATTAATATAAAGTATAAATGAATTATTGGCAAGTGACTCAAATTCAGCCACGAGGGCATCCTGTCGAGCTTTCGCCCTAATTGGGGCTCATCAGGACAGGAGTAGCAAAGTTGTAATATTTAATACAGACACCTTATGGAAGTACAGCATCACCTAGCTCACAATTTGTGTCTTCGTGTCGTTTTACCTAACATCGCAGGTTGTACCAACAGTCGGCACGGAGGAGATCCAACTCAACTGCCTTTTCAATAGCCAAAAGTTATAATTTAAAAAAAGTAGGATTATAAGTCTTAAATTAATATAAAGTATAAATGAATTATTGGCAAGTGACTCAAATTCAGCCACGAGGGCATCCTGTCGACGCATTTCGCCCTAATTGGGGCTCATCAGGACAGGAGTAGCAAAGTTGTAATATTTAATACAGACACCTTATGGGAAGTACAGCATCACCTAGCTCACAATTTGTGTCTTCGTGTCGTTTAACCTAACATCGCAGGTTGTACCAACAGTCGGCACGGAGGAGATCCAACTCAACTGCCTTTTTCAATAGCCAAAAGTTATAATTTAAAAGAAAAGTAGGATTAATGAGTCTTAAATTAATATAAGGTATAAATGAATTATTGGCAAGTGACTCAAATTCAGCCACGAGGGCATCCTGTCGATGCATTTCGCCCTAATTGGGGCTCATCAGGACAGGAGTAGCAAAGTTGTAATATTTAATACAGACACCTTATGGCAAGTACAGCATCACCTAGCTCACAATTTGTGTCTTCGTGTCGTTTAGCCTAACATCGCATGTTGTACCAACAGTCGTCACGGAGGAGATCCAACTCAACTGCCTTTTTCAATAGCCAAAAGTTATAATTTAAAAAAAAAGTAGTATTAGTAAGTCTTAAATTAAAGTATAAATGAATTATTGGCAAGTGACTCAAATTCAGCCACGAGGGCATCCTGTCGACGCGTTACGCCCTAATTGGGGCTTATCAGGACAGGAGTAGCAAGGTTGTAATATTTAATACAGACACCTTAGGGAAGTTCAGCATCCCTAACTCACAAATTGTGTCTTCGTGTCGCTTTACCTAACATCGGAGGTTGTACCAACAGTCGGCACGGAGGAGATCCGTCTCAACTGCCTTTTTCCATAGCCAAAAGTTATAATTTAAAAGAAGGGTAGGATTAATGAGTTTCAAACTAATATAAAGTATAAATGAATTATTGGCAAGTGACTCAAATTCAGCCACGAGGGCATCCTGTCGACGCGTTACGCCCTAATTGGGGCTTATCAGGACAGGAGTAGCAAAGTTGTAATATTTAATACCGACATCTTATGGGAAGTACAGCATCACCTAGCTTACAATTTGTGTGTTCTTGTCGTTTTACCTAACATCGCAGGTTGTAGCAACAGTCGGCACGGAGGAGATCCGACTCAACTGCCTTTTTCCATAGCCAAAAGTTATAATTTAAATGAAAAGTAGGATTAATGAGTCTTAAATTAATATAAAGTATAAATGAATTATTGGCAAGTGACTCAAATTTAGGTTGCGATATTTAGTGTGGGCAATTTTCTTATTTACTTCCCTGCTTTCTTACTTGTTTGCACGATATACCGTAGCAAAGTCAATTAAATAAGTTAAAAACACCTTTTATTACATTACAACAACATAAGTATGTGGACAGATAGTCTTATTACTTAGTGTGATAACGGTTGCAATAGTAATTATTGTACGAAAACTCTACATCAAGTGTCAAAAAAAAAAAGACAGAAACCCGTAGAAAAACCCAAGAAATCTTTACGAAATGAAAAATGTTTTAGAAGCCATCACACTTAAAAGGTGAATTGTATTGAATTATATTTTATGTCAATCAAGCTTTAAGACTTGTGAATTAATTAGATAATTAGTTCTCAGTTGAAATAATTTTCAAAATTGAAAATTCTCTTTTAATAGTGAAACGCGTTTTCTTTCTCGAAAGAATATATTGGTACGTTTACGTTAAAAAATTTGGGGCTTACAAACGCTCTTTCGTCTAAAGTCATAACCAAAAAAAGATAACATTTTAGTCAGTAATCGTTCATTTTTAGGAGGCTTCTAGACTAACTCCAAACTTTAACTTCAGCGGAGTTTGACGAGACCAACAGGTGGTTCGTTACAGATTGTTCTTAAGCGCCACTACACTTAACAAGTGTTTACTAAAAATACCATCCAGAAAGTGTAAGAACTAAACAGTACATAGCGGAATCTAAACATAAATGCTTAAGTTGAAATATGTTTGTTGTTGAACTTGTAATGAAAAGATATTCACAAACTTTGAACATTATTTATCAATGTTAAGTAACAAGATATCGGTTTAATAGAAAAGTAATACAAAGCTTCTATGTATTGACAATGTATACTTGTACTCACACCAACATGGACGCTCTACTTATTAAGAGGAAGATCACTTATCACCTTTAGTACTAACTTTTTATCATTAACCTTACACTTTTGCTGAAAAACTGGACAGGTGTTCGTCATACTTATAGCATTGTAGCTTACTGAAATCACAAGACCAAGCAACGTAAATCAAAATTCTATTACTTCTTTTAAATAATAAAAACTACATTCGTTTGGGAATATCTACACAAATATGTCAAGTACTTTTTACTAAAAAAAAATAAGTTATTATACTTGTTATCTAATTAAAATTACAGTAGTTAAGACTCTTACAGCCATTATTGGCAACAATTTTGCTTATGTTTCAGATCTAAACTATAGCATTACAAAGAATGTTAACTGTATATAATAATTAGAATGAGTTTTTAATAAGAATATTCTTCAGTATTCAAAATATATAATCTTTTACATTAACCACATTCGCTATCAAATCAGATAAAACTAGAACTTTTTATCATGACTTAATTTAGATTTTTTACGACCTTAGAACGCGAAGTTGTTTAATTAGTTAAACTAGTTTTTATTATCTCAGATTCTTGGAAGAAACGAAAGCAGGAAAGAAGATCTATAGTCAAAAAAAAAATTATAACACTCACTAAACAGTATGTGTAGTGTAGTTTGAAAATTTAGAAAATATTACTGAATTTTCATAACGAATTCTACAATAAGATTTCATCCAGTCACTTGAAATGAAATGCTGTTTGTCATGAAGAAAACCATCGCATCACGAACTTGATAGGAAATGTCTGCCTACGGTCTCTTATGTTATACCAGCATAAGTTATAAATAAAAACCAGATAGTTGCAAGGTGAACATAGTAATTAATCGTAGTTATCTACCATAACTCTCTAAAAGTAATTTAAACTTTGTGTAAATTTCGCAAAAAGAATTTGTTGCACTGTCATGGGAAAAGGTTAGACGTATTTAAATTAATTTGAAGTTACCAACCATATATAATTGAACTCCAAATCGCCGTGTCCATCTATCCAGACACCCACACAAACATCTTTTAGCGGAAGACGCCATTCGTTAGTGGCTAATTTTATTTTCATGTTACTTAGATTAAAAGCGACGAACAACTGCCGGGTACTACAACATTTCTTGCAATGTAAACTAAGACAAAACGAACATACGTCAGATGTCACCTATCTAGTTTCATCACTGTATAAACAAACAAACAACGGTTAAATATAGCTAGAAATGCAGAATTTCTCTTCACGAATAAAAATTTATGTACTTTGTTTTTGATGGCTTCAATTACGAAAACTAGCATTTCTTTTGCAACAAGCATTATTTTATAAATTCAACTACATAGGAAACAACAGAATATAATACAGGGCATGTCGCATATAAAAAGACTTGGAACTAAATCTATTTACAACTTTCATGCGTACGAAAAACAAAAATGTTACAATAGGTCCATAGGAGTTATGGAATCACCACATTAGGTTACATAATAAAATTAAAGTTAGGAAGTCTTAATGAAGTATACTTTTCAAATCGTACAATAATGTACATAATGTACGTTCCATGAGGAAGGGAACTCAAGTTAGTTTTAAGCAAAGATTGATGTATGTTATCAAATGTTCCAATAACACATAAGTAGCATTAGGGTAAAGAAAGAAAGCATTTTTAGTATATTTTAAGCAATAGTTAATTTAAACGAAAAGCTAAATCAAATTTCAGATGCAATAACAAAGTTGCTAATCAACACTCATTTTCATTTCAACTACTTAATGAATGGTTTCCATTATTTTGTAATTTCAATAGAGTATAATAGCCACTATGTATGTGGAATGTTTTGTTCACAGGCTCTGGCTGCATGGAACCTGGGTTTATCATAATCAAACAAAAAATAATAATAATAACCACCTTATTTTACTAACGAGGCAATAGTTTAAATACAAAGTAGAATTCGCTATCTTATTGTAAGTAATTGTAAGTAATTAGAAAAATAAATTAAAAAGCTAATGAGGGTGTAATTTCCAAGTGGTACAATAAATCGTGCTGAATACAGGATTAAATGTAATGTATAGGTTATACTGAAAATCAACTCTCGCACAGTACAAGTAGTCGTTATGTGCAATTTTAATGAATGAATTATGTTTATTGTTGAACTTCAGAGGGAATTTTATTAATTTGGCAAGAAATTATTGAGAATATAGCACAGTAAGTAATGTAGCAAGTGGAAATAAGAGTTTTAAAGCAGTTAAAAGTGTAATAAAATATTAAAAAGCCAGTATTAATGAACACGGCCTTAATTGGCGTCCTGAAAAAAAATTTGAATGCAACAAATAAGGTCCATCCTAGCATGTATTATGAGCATTGTAAATACCATTTTTGGTAAAACCACCTTCATCTGTAGTTAAATATTGGATACAAAATTTGGTTTCGCTTTATTTACAAGGAACTCATCACTAAAATTAACACCAGGTAAATCTTCCTCTTTCAATGCTTACCATTGTTGCATGTGAGCGAAATCGTTGCTCTATTCGTGTTCTCCACTACAAATTGTGATAGTCCTACCTGACGTGCAAATTGTCATGTAAACATATTTGTGACTTCTAGCAAAATCTTATTGGCAGCATTTAAATTGTGCTCTTCACGTCAAGGGCCAATATCAGATTTGTCCATTCCAAATGAACCAAACTTTTGAATGTGTTGCACCACATTAGCAAACAATAATAAATAACACATTTTATTATACATTCCAGTCTCCGAAACTTAAAAACCACTTCTAATGCAATTAACTACTTTCATTACAACTGATAATAATATGCTTCAGTTTTAAAACTCTTTTGCACAAGATTTCTTAATGTATAAAAATTATGTAAAAACAGTATTTCCTTTCTTAAAATATTCTTTAGTTCATAAAATTATGTGTTGTAATAGTCTAATATTTTTTCCTCCGAACTAGGACACCCGTTGGTTGTGATATTAACAATTTTGTCCCACTACAATGTTTGTCCAAAATTTTTTGTAGCACTACTAAAAAATCTTTGCTAGTCCTGTCTTTCATACGATATGCAAACAGTAATTTCTCCATAATTCCAAATTTACAGTTTATTCTTCAAATATAAATTGTAACAAGTTTGTTTTCCTGCAATATCTTGACAAATATTTAAGTTAATATTTTTATAAAAAGTCAATTCAAGTATAATATTTCTACACAGTCTACGTAAAAATTAATACAAGTTGTTGAATCCAACATAAGCTTTAGAACAGCGAGCATAAATTATATGTTAAGCGGTGACAGAAAATACCATTTGCGAGCGTCATTATAAGATCTCCCTACTTCGATAATAATAAAAATCGTTGTAACTGTTGTCAGGCGGTAGTATATGTCGTAATAGAACACTTTCACCTGAGCTGTTGTTTGAGAAGGTCATTCGTTTTTTGTAGAGAAGAACATGGCATCGGGTTATTACACCTGGTGTTGGGAACACAGGAAAGAAAGGTTGATTTTGATATTAAATCGTATTTGTTAAAGGCACTATATGTCGACGCTTGGCAGAATATAGTTTGAACAAAAACGAGGCGTAATTTAAAATGGTTGGCTTTAGAATAGCAGAAAGTATTTAGAACTTTTGTTAATTTGAAATTTGCAGTGCAACTTATATGAAAGGCAATTTATATAGGATATGTAAAACTTATATGAAATGCAATTATTGGAACGGAAAATTTTATTTGAAATGCAACTTGTTTGAAACGTAATTTAATTGGTATGCAACTTATTTAATATGCAGTTTATTTAATGTGGCAATTTATTCAACGTAGATAATTTACTTGATGTGGATGCACGTGATGTTCGTTTGATATTCTGTAACAAGGTTAATTAGATTATGTGGTTTTAGAGAATTCTATCCTGATTAGTGTTGAAATAAGAAGATTCCAAATTATCATTTAATATTCCGGAGATGGTCCAAATACGTTGCAAGTATTCTTCTGATGGATAAACATCTGGTATGTAATTAGAGTTTTTAAGTACGTCAAGCTGTAACCTTTGGAATGACAAACAAGCAAGTTTTTGTTTGTTCACATGGAAATTTCCTAGTTCATTAAGTGATTGACCTCAGGTTATTTTTATCATTGGTGAAAAGAATCTATGAAACTTCACTTTAATCTTTTTTTAGTACAAACAAAAAATGGAAGAGAACGGTATATAGGTAGAATAAAGGTTAACTTTCAAAATTAACAAAAATTAAAACTATTATTTGAAAACCAAACTATTTAGGTTTAGATAACTAAATTGTTTCATTTTGCTCTTCAATAGTTATTAATTGGAATATTTTATCCTACAAAATAATGTGAAGTCTAAGTAGTACAACCGAAGGCCAAATAAAAATCTGTAGTATAAATTTAATCATTCATAATGCTCAAGTTTAAACAATTACAAGTATAAACCTTGCTAGATTTTTATAATGTAAAAATTACAACACTCTATCTTTGTGAGATACAGATGTTGAGGTCATTTTTGAGTATATAAGTACATATTTCTCCTAATCATAATTTAGTCAATATTTGTAAATTTGTTAAGATAAAGCTTTGTAAATAATTTTCAACTGAAACTTAAGAGAATAGAAATTCATTTTGGTCAAGTCTATGATTATTAGTTGGAATGAATGAGGTTTGATTCTTATTAATTATGAATTTTTTAAAGTGAATGCACAAACTGTGCTAGTCTTGTTTTAATCTAATTACAGGCGTAGCAGTGCATCTTTAACGATCAATATCGAGCCATAAGGTAAGCATTTATAAGGATTATGTTCTCGTAATATTTTTTGTATAACGGTATTTGAGTATAGGTTTCCGCATTCCCCTTATACAAACAGACACAAATTAGGTTTTCATTGTATACAAAAATTTGGTGGCGCCATATTCACTATATTTTTGGTCGCAATCCAACCCCGACCCTAACTCATGTTCTACCCAGAGCAAATCGCTCGACTAGCCGCTTAGCCTTTGGAGGTTTCCTTAGCTACGAGCCATTTTCCAGCTAAACTGAGCTTGGGCTCTTTACATCATCAGGAAATTCTCGTTATCTATCCTTGTGTTTTTCAGCTGGCAATATAGGAGTAAAGAAAAATAACTCATTAGTAAGGCAAAACGTTATAAAATTACAAATTAACTCATATCGGCAATGTGAACTCGTCTGAAGCTAGTGCATGGTAAGTACAGTCTTGCATTTTAATTTTAATTGATCACATAAATTACGTGAAATACTATCAATTTGTCTCTTAAGAGTTCTTCGTGAGAGAAAATAAAAGAGATGTTTTTTGTCAGAATAAAATAATACAGCAATATCTATCAAGCATTCCTTTACAAATTTTGTCAAAAATTATGCATTGTTTTGAAACTTTATATGCAACAATGTAACCAGCTTTCGTCAGCGCCCAATCAGTATTTGATAGTATTTTCAATGTACTTTGTTGCTTACACAAATCACATTTTAATTTTTCCGTTTCAATTTTCATTTGTTGCGGTGAAATAGCTTATATTTTGAGAAATGTCTTTATTATACTCCTTAAAAACAGGAATCAGTTCATTGCAAACCAAACTAACAGCAGTACCATCTATATTTGTAGTTAAATATTTCAATGTTCAGTTATAATTAAGAATGCGGCATTCGGCATAAAATTTTCGATTTTTTTTTAAATGGCTCATTTTATGGGTTATAATAATATAAAATTATAGTAACTAGAAAAAACACTAACATATTTATCAAACATCTTGCAATATTTTTCAATGACAGTCAAATACTTTGACGCTGTGTACAATCACACTTTACTGCTTCAAAAACTGCAAGCTGCTCCTGTCTCAGATAACTCCTGATGTATTGAATGCGTTGCTTAATTTAGCTAGTCACGATTCCTGATAATAAACGAATTTAGATCGAACACTACTATGACAAGTGTATTGCATGTATGCAAGTGCGTTATTGACGCAATTCAATCAGAATATTGTAACTGTCAATTGTTTACATACTTTAGTTTGGAGCTCGATTATATCGGGGCATAATCCTACACAAATTTTCAATAACGAAAGAACAATAATTAACTAAAGTACAAATTACCTTTATTTATAGGAGTAGTTTAAGGTAAGTCCAATAGTTTTTAATCCTTATAAACCAACTCTTAGTTCTAGGGGTACAATAAGGTCTTTGTTCGGTAAGTGGCTGTTTCTGCAGATTGGCAGTAAAGTTGTTAAAACCTACGACAGTTTAGAGCAACTGTAAGGTACTTAGAAGAAGGATAATGTATTCAAAGTGATAACTCCACTGCATTTTAACCTACACTAATAGTTATTAAGTCTGTTCGCGATAGTAGACCATCAATTGCGTACTTTCACAGGAACTCAGGTCAAAACCCTCCAACCGCCAAACATTCTCATTGGTTGAGGTAATGACCCGCACATTTCTTTAAATGTGAGAAAATGTTTGTTTATCAGATCACACAATAAACTATAAATTCATCATCTATAACTGCATGGAAAATCAATAACCACAATTTTTATGCGTATTAACCCACTTAATTAATTATGCGAAATAATACTTTCGATTTCAGAATTAAACAACTCCCTATACTTAATATTAAAGTAAAGCTCGTGAAGTCAATGAGGCGTAAAAATATATTCAACAAAATTTCTGCATAGGTAGATGTTCGAAACATCATTTACTTCATTTCTATTGCCGAAAACTATACAATGTCTGCAGTTTTTCACTTTCTTATTAATATGATGAGTATAAATTTTCTATATTTATGCATCAGGCAGAATTCGACATCGTTGTGGGTCAGCTGTTGCCCACCTTTCGTCTAGGATGTAACTCACAACCTGTAGTAGAATCGAATATTATTTATTACATTAGTGAGCTTAATTATCAAAGCAGCATGAATATCAAGTGAGCCAGTTATGAAATTGTACCTGAACAATGACACGTGCATTGTTTAAAATGTTAAATGCCTAATGTTTATTAAATGTAATATATCAAAAACCATCCATGCACAAGCAACAAATACTTTTAGATGTTAAAGTCTGTTTTTAATTATTAATTTTTGCAACTTTTCCATCATCATCGTTAGATTTTAGTTTTTCAACCACAAAAAATTTATAAGAGCATGTAATGCTAATGCGTTAGTTAAGCATACATTTGTAAATAAAAAAGCATTCAATTATTAAGATAATGAAAGGCGCTTTAGTGCAAAAATACTTTTAAAATTTTATAAAGCTGAATGGTTAACAGTTAATAAAAAGGCTATTAAATTATAATACTAAAGTCAAATACCAAAATAAACAGAGAAAGTACATAGTATATTCTTTTACAACTGTAACTAAAAGAGGAACTTCACGATAGACATTTAAATTAGATTAAAAAACCGACATATTACCATAAATTAGCAAACATAGGGAAGTATATTAGAAAAGAACAGAAATCATTGTAAATTACTCAAACAGACAGAAACCATAAAATAGTATAAAATTTAAGATGTACTGACCCACCCAATGATGCAAATTTCGATATTAAATAGGAAATGTGGAACTACATATATTCTCTGTACCGAAAAACCTATGACTTCAACTTTAAGTTTAGTTCAAATAGCACAAATGGTATGAACAGAAAAAATTGGGGAATCCCCCAAAATAATATAAGTTATCAATACCACCATAGCATAATAGAAGAGATGATTCAGATCCATTCAGATCATACAAAACAAGCTTTCATCTTGAGTTAAATCAAATGACAAGCACATTCATTGAGCAGGTGAACCAGCTTACAATAATTCATAACGATAGTTTAGAATTCGAGTTTGTACAAAAGAAGCCACAAATGCAAAAGTACTCATGGATTCAAGGTGCCGTTGCATTGTGAAAGTTTTTATAGTGAATACTTTCTATCAACGTAAGTTGGATACATCGATTACTACCACCCGAGCTATTCCTGCTCTGATAGGGTTGGTAGAACCTTGCACTTGATCCACAAGCTGTAAGTGATAGAATTTTTGCTTTCTACCTGTTACACTTTCTGCTGACGTATACTTTATTATTTACATGTAATTTATTTCTACCCAGACTTTTATGTTGATAAACATTTAGTTAAGAAACGTGCACCACAATTGTATTTGAATAAATTACATATACCAGTCAAATTTGTTGGATAATTATCTTGAATACATTTAAGATGTTCCCTTTCTTTAAGTTGCCCGAATATTTGGCCAAACGGGAATAGTGAATTTAATCAGTTCGCCCAGTTACTGAGATATTCATATTTGCTAATATAAGTTAGGTGAAAATCTTACAGTTTTATTGTTTGTGCTTCATTTACATTTGTAGGTGAAAAAGAAAGTGTACACATGCATCCATCAACCTGCGTAGTAGAAATAACCATTTAACCGTCTCTTAGACTATCCATCGTCTAACCGAGACTTAAATTCATGTGGGTTAGTGCTCAACACCTTTATTGTGCTGAAAATTCAGCTCTTTTCAGGTGAAAGTGTTAATGTTGGCATACACCTAACAGATTTACATTTGTTTTCATAGAAATTACCCATCATCACTGCAAGCTAAACGGTACATTATTACTGTTACGTCTCCATGGTAGAGTAGATGCATTCAACTCGTAGGCATAAATTTAATGCATAACAAGTATTACAAAATAAACAAAATATCTCTAATTTATTCAGATTTTTTAGACAGTACACGTGATTATATACAAATCTGAATCAACATTTTAATCAATATGCTTTATGTAAAATACTTTATTGTTTAATTTATTTCACTGCCACTGGCTCCATTGGCATCACCTGGGATCTGCGTCTGTGCCATTGCCTGCAATAAAAACTGATTTGTTTTGATCTAAGTGCTTCAATACCGAATTTATCAATAGTATAGGATATTCGGCAGCTGCGTGGCTTAGTGGTTTGCATGTGACTACTAAGTTCAAGGTTCGGAGTTCCATTCTCAACACGGACCGCTTGAAAAATGTTAGACTAGCATTTTTCACAAAAGTACACCCTCGTTCAAATGAGAGGTAAAAGAACTCGCTTCCTGGCCAATGTAGTACCTTCGGGTGGAGCACTGCAAAATCAAATGTAAGGGTATAGGATATTCATTTTGCAGCAAATGCTTAAACACTTGGAATACTGCAACTTTAAAAGTTGAGAATTTTATGAAATGAGTTGCTTAAATAAAAAAATATACAACAAATATGTGTAAAATTTATGTATCCTTAACCAACTAGTACTAACAACATTGCAAGCAATAAAAAGTTAAATAACTCATAAATTTTGTTTTGAAGAAGAGTTAGTTTCTTATGATATGTAATCCACTCTTATTTCTAAACACGTTTCCTTCATTGTTTTATAGGATTTAAGTTAACGCAGTACTTATAAATTGATTTGTAAAACTTGTAACAATTTTATTTTCGATAATAACTCTTTGCATATAATTTCAAGAATAGTGTAACAATTTTATTAATAACAATAATAATTTGCATTCAACTTCAAAAGTAATACGCTAAGCCTGCATCGTCCTTTAATAATCTAGTTATATTCAGGTATCTGTGTCGTATACAGCTATTTACAAGCACATCTCTGTTTGATTGTTCCCCTGCTGACGGCGCGACCGCCCGAGCTGGTTATAGGATAGTCGGCCACAGGTAATAGAGATATCAACATGTTCCCTTGGCTGGAGGCCGGCAATCTGCGAATCCATTTCGATTAGTGAGGATATCTTCGAATAACGGCCGGTAATGTATATATTGTGCAAACTTGTATAATTTGAGATAATTTATTTAGCGCGACAAGTAGGATGCAACTTTAAAAAAAACACACAAGGACACAGTAAAACGCAGAATGTAAGGCGACAGGATATAATTCGACACGTGGAACAAAGGAATTATAGAAGTTGATTTAGATGAATTGGTATCAATTTGCAAACGCTGTTATCGTTGCTTGAAGAACGGGGATCCCGTCTTCCTTTGTAACAATGCGACAATTGCAGTTTTGGTTCGTAGATAGCTATAAGTTCTTTTTATGTGTTTCAAAATTTGGAACACGTTAACTTGCTTTGATGCGTAATACATTTACACTGAAAAAGTTCCAACTAATTGTTGAGCTGGATTTACCAGTAGTAAAACGAAGTTCATTGATTTAATGTTCTAAAAACAACATGCTTTGTTCCATATGAATCGTCGGTAATGTCAACAGGTGTTACTGACGTCATATTGTTCTACTTTGTATAGCTGACAGATGTTATTTTAAAAGCAAATGCTTTGAACAGCTTTAGTACAATATATGTAAACATGTCTATTTTTGTGATCAGCATTATTTACATTAAAATTAGTATACATAATTTAGAAAGCTCAAATGCTAATATTGTTAGGAGCTATTAATTTGTTATCTGCCTGAAAAGATCTGCCCAGGTCAGAACCCTATTTGTACAACAAGTTCATGTTTTAAAGTAAAGTGTTTGATTGAAAATAATAAAGACAAACATGAAAGCTAAAAGTTTAAGATTGATGCAGTTAATGATTAAATTTTTGTTACAAGTTATATTATTTTAAAAGAGATCTTTTAGTAAACAATTGGTTCTATATTAAAGGTTTTTTATTTTGATCAAGTGTGATCAAATCTTATTACATAAAGCTAAAACCCTTCTGAGTAATAAATTGATGCCAATGTTATATTGGAAATACTTTTTTTATTATTTCTTTATGTATTTTTGCAGGACACAAATGGTGTTCCACTTTTTTATTTATTTAACTATCACAATTTCTTACAGGAACTGCGTCTTATTTTATTAAGACAGGTTTTTGTCAGCGAAGACAATCTTTTTTCTTTGGGTCTCCACGTCCACCCTTAGAACTATGCTATGCAATTATCGTGATTACATCAGGACTTGGTGGCGAATATTTGATTTAGCTTAAGTTTGATCTGCAAACAGAATTCGATTTCCCCCCCCCCACTTCTCATTGCTCTACCCAGGAATAGACCCATAGTTGTGTCGGAAGATTTTTGGAACAATAAGTATTACTTGCGCCAAAACAAATAAATAACAAAAAGAAAAATACGTTTCACTGACGCCCATGCGTGGGGTCAGCCATATATATAAAAAATACGCTTCAATGCCACAACCTACGCAAAAAAAAAAAATTTTCACTGGCGCCGGCAACGTGTAGGGCCTCAAAATTTGTTTGCTCAAAATTTATTTTGCCTCGAAATTTGTTTGCTCAAAATTTATTTTGCTTCGAAATTTGTTTGCTCAAAATTTATTTTGCATCAAGATTTGTCTGTTTAAATTTGCTATTAGTTTCAAAATTTGTTTGTTTAAATTTGCTTTTGCTCTTGAAATTTGTTTTGACATAAGTTTGGTTGAGACGTTGACCCTCCTTCAGTCAATTAATTACCTTAGTCAAGTTTATTTTTAACTTTCATTCTGTTTTGACCCAATAAAGTTTTTTTTGATATTGTTTTGACAAAATTTATTTTTACCAAATACACTCTTTGATTTTTACCTTTAGTTGCCCGAATTTGTTTCGACAATTTTCGTAAGGCTCAAATCATTTAGATTTATCAGTTTGATTTCATTAAAATATTAGGCTATTGCAATCATGTCGGAAAAATTCCAAATTGTTTGTCTACTTAAAGAGGAGCTGGAGTATGAACTGAAACGCAGAGGAGTAGTGAGTGAGAGACCAGTTTTGGAGAAAAGAAAAATTTTAGGAAGACTATTAGCTAAGGGAGTAAAAGAATCTGGTCGTTTGGTTCGCTTGAGTCAATAAAGAACGTTTTGTCGGAATTTGATGATAAGGTTACAGATTCTATTTTGAGGGTACATCGGTATAAGCTGTCGTCATATCATTTGAGAATTGCTCTTGTGCATAAGCACGTTTTTGGTTTTGTTAGCAAATTTTTTATTTAGATCGGCATTGCAACGCTCAGCAGTATGTTAGTCTAGGCGGAACTCAGGAAGAGTTGGTCGCTCAGCATTACGTAAGTCTAGACGAGACTCGAGGTGAGTTGGTCGCTCTAGAGTTTTTGCATCATATTTTTTTTGAGTTGATGTAATTTTTGTATTGTTTGTCTAGGTGAGACTCGTAGAGGGTTTGTCACTCTAGCAAATTTAGACGTTGTGAAGCATTGTAGTTGTTTCGACAGTTCAGTTGGTAGTAGGGTGAGAGTGTACCTGAACACTAATTTTTTTTGTTAGCTATCGTCGTGATTAGTTTCTTATTGATGATTCAAAAGCAGGAAAATGGTTATTAATTGTTGGTGACTGGTTCTCGAAGTATTCGATTTTACAACCTTTGCGCAGTGCCAAGGCACATTTGATTGAAAAATTTTTGGAAAAAAAAGTGTTTCTTGTCTACGGCGTACCACAATTTGTTATTTGTGATAATGGTCCACAATTGATTGGACGTGTTTTTAAAGCTTTGTCTGCAAGGTACGAAATCCAAAAGATTTGGTACAATGGTGTTTATGCTCCTCAATGCAATTTTGTGGAAAGAATCAATAAGACAGTTGGTACTGCAATTCGTTCGTACGTAGAAGAACATGATACGTGGGATAGTGAGATATCGAAAATGCAGTACGCAATTAATTCAGCAAAACACGAATCCACCAACTATTCTCCAAATTTTTTAGTCTTTGGTCGTCAGGTACCTTTAAGTGAAAAAGCTTATAGTAACAATTTTGAACCCGGTAAGGATGTAGATGTTGTTTCTAGTAGTAGACCTTCGTATGTTTTGGATCGTCAACCTTTGTTCGATATTTTTGAGAATGTCCGTGAAAATTTACATGTAGCTTATCAACGTTCGAGTAAACGCTACAATCTTAGAAGAAGAGACATTTCATTCCAAGTCGGGGAAAGCGTTTGGAGGACTAATAAGGTACTGTCGAGTGCTGGTGATAAATTCTTCGCTAAGTTAGCGCCAAAGTTCATTTTGTGCAAAGTTCGTAAAAAACATTCCAATTTAGTTATGAATTAGAGAATGAGGATGGAACAAAAGCCGGAAAATGGCATGTTAAGGACTTGAAACCCGTTGAAGCATCAGATCCAGATAAGAATGATGATCCTGACGATTAGTTCCAGTCTAGTCATTTCTTTGATTTTAAGTAAAACAATCGTTGTTTGTTTCGTTTTGTTCTGAT
>JARFIW010000542.1:0-33652 GCA_036346225.1 Platerodrilus igneus | reverse complement strand
TTCATGTTTTCACAACTATTTTACATTGAAATGTTTTCACGACTATTTTACATTGAAATCATATAGAGCCGATCCTAATTCAAAACGATTCAGCCGTATTCTACACATGGAAAATACGTCTGTCGCGTTTTGAAGTAGGACCGGCTCTACCCCACTACTCACAAAAGTAGGCAGTTTTGGCGTATATTGGTGAAAGAAGTATGAAGTTATTTGCTATTTTTCGGGGGTGTTAATAATTAAATGGTTCAAATACGTGTCTGGATCCACGAAACAAGGGTCAGATATACATAGATGAGTTCCGGAAAAGCCCAGAAACAACTTTAAATAAATGGTGATGGAGAAAATTTTAAAAGCGTTGAGAATTAGAAGCCGTAAATATAATCCTGTTGGAATGGTGTGATTAACTAAAGGGACGATGTACTTTGAAGCTACGAGGACAGTAACCTTCAGGTAAATTATACTATTTTGTTTGACATTTTTGTGTGTGTTGAATAACTTTATAATTGATTTACTTTAAATGGACATTAGTGAAATTGTACTAACCATAAAATTTTAATTTTAAGATGAAATTTGCTTGTTGAAGTAGAAAGGAGTATTTAGTTTTGATGTTCGGTAATATGATGAAAATTTGGGTATGTCTTTGAGCTCAATTAGACGAACCTGGTTAATTAACGTAAAGGGTGGTAGATGCTCCCTTTATACTCAGACTCCGGTCTGCTTATATTGTTATATTAATTAGTAGGCATCCAACAAGGACTTTAATTTTGGATGCACATTAAAATGATAATAAAATTAATCTTGAAATTCTTTTAAAACTGAAATTTATGCTGAGTTTAAATTTTGAAATTTTAATGTATTCTGAATATTGATGTAAATAGAGTTAACGTTGATGTTTTTGGTAGGAATGTGTTGTTTTTTTATGAATGAGGAGGTTTATAACATTAGGTGAGCAGCCGAGGCGAAAAGAGGATCACAGCCGTTTATGACGCCCAATCTGTGGGACTAGAATTTTTTTGTTGAAAGGACCCAGTGCCCGCATTCAAAGGAGTATATCACAGCAATATATATATATATATATATATATATATATATATATATTACAAACTGTGAGAAATTATATTCGAGGTTCCTTTCTAACAGTATGAAAACTGTTACTACGGAAACAGAAAGGTGAATTCACACTGACTTAATTTTTAAAAATATATTACACGACTAAGTGAAATATACCTAAATTAATTATACAAAAATTCCATAAATTAACTATTTACTAAAAATAATTTACTGAGCACTTCTGTAATGCGAAACAATTGCGATAAAGCTTCAAAATTACAGATACAGAGCTAGATGCAGGTCTCTACCTACACCTACGGCCCAATGTCGTGAGGTAAGAATCCTCTAAACTATGTAGGAATTTAGAATGGAAGGGAAAAGATAGAAAAAATAGATAAATGAAAGAGGTAGAAGAGAGAAAAGAGAGGCTCGCATTGAGCAAAAGCGGTTTAAAAAAAAGTGGATAACAAAGCACTGCTCACCAGCCGAAATGTGCAGCATCACGAAGTGTGAGAAAACCACACTTATGCTTATCCGTCATCAACTAAGTGCAAGTCGTAAAAATTCATTGGAGTTATTCAAACGGAAGATATGTCAACCACGATAAGTGAAGACAGTCAATCATGTGATAATAAGAATAATAGGGATATAAAAGATGAAAATTTAAGGGAAACGAAGTTATTTAGGTGTCGTGACAAATAGATTTTTTAAAACTAGGGATGAGAAAGCTAAAAAGTTTTGAGATGATTGAGGTATCTAAGAAACGAAAAGATTTGAAATAATTTAGAGCTCAAACGTAAGATATATTTATTCACCACAAGGTGAAGTCAAAAGATAGAAGTTCAGTTTAGATAACGCTAGAGAAAACAAAATATATTCAGATAAAGGTAGAAACGAAGGTACCGTTAATGACAAATCGTTAGGAATAAAATAAAAAGGTTTTAGATCGATTATATGCCATCGTTCAGCATCTTGGAATTCATATACTAATGGAGAAGCTACTCGAGATACTTATTTGACATCAAATAAATACAGAAACTAATTGTGCATTATATAAGAAATGGTTTGGATTCATATTTAATTCTGAAAACCCAAAAGTAGTTTTAATCTAACTTTACATGTAGGTAATTTATGCAGTTAATGTAATATCCTTAGGTAAAATCAAATACAGAAAGGTTAAAGTAACTTCCAATACAGGTATTATAGATATAATTAGTTATTCTTTCAATATAAAAGTGAAAAGGTTCTTTCCATAAGAAAAACAATTTCAGACACCTGTTTAAAAATAAGCAACTTTAATACTGGAAGTTAATTACATAAAAGCTTTTTGAGCTTAAGAAAATGCCTTAAGAATCTCTAGATAAAGACTAGGTTATATTGTTATTAACCCTAACAAATTTTAATTATGTTTTAATATTGGTCTGTAAAAAAAGAAATGAAAACTATTTAATCGCTTATTAAAATATTGTATAATCGAAAAATTTTGCTTTCCAAACAATACAATTTTAGGTAATTTTACAGAGAAAGTAAAAGCACCAATGATTGAATAAACTCAATGGTGGATATTTATAGATAAGATAGATGAGTTAATATACACTATCCATTTAACTAGGTAGCAGTTATAAATTAATTCTGTTTAATCAAAACAATAACTATACGCCATTTTGGAATTACTGTGGATAACCGCTTTATGTAAACCACATGTGATACAATGCAGAAATTTAATTTTCAAACCATAATATTTTAATAAAGTTTATTTTTAAATATGGGAAGAATTACACGTTTGACAACAAAAAATTAATTAGATATGTAATTAGTACATTATAAAGGCTATAACCACTACATTGGTGCCATATGTTACTTATAGGTGAAGGTATTGATTTAATTACTTTTCCTGCACAGAGGGCACAAAATTTACAAAGCAGACAATATGCTATACGCTTCAAATGAACACTGTAAATTAATTAAAAGTTGTTTATTTCTAAATTAATGCATATTATCAAGCTGGGTATCGTATATTTATCGCTCAGCTCAGGTTATCACGGAAGTGCAAATTGTCGTTGCCAGTTTAGATGTCCGTACTAAAAATTCTTGTTTCTCCTAAAACATATACTAGAACAAGTACGATATAAAATCGGAATAGGTATAGGAATCGACAGGTAAACACTCCATTTCATTGTCTATATGCACCCCCTCGCAAGTAGTTAACAATAAAGAAATCACGCCAAGAATGAACATGGTGACCAGCTTCTCTAACTAGTCCAACCATTATCGCTTGTTCGCGAGCGTCATGATTAGTCGAGAAAACGACATATATCTATCACTTACCGTGGGAAACTATATTTGACATTCCTTTAACACGATATAAAAACTGTAACTACGAAAGTGCAAAAGGTAAATCACACAAACCTAATTTCTATAATCTTATTGCCCAATCACGTGTAAAAATCCTAAATTAATTATACAAAAATCCCATAAATTAATTATTTCCTAAAACTAATTTGTAAAGCGCTTTTTTAGCGCGTAACAGAACTTACGGAATTTATCAGGATCTGATGTAATACAATGGTTTTTCGTTGCCTACTGCATTCTAACGCCTTTGATCAAGCTATTGATTTATCTACCTTCATGATCGATATCTCTTCCATAAAACAGGACCAGTCTAAATCATCTATTCGATCTTCTGAATCTCCACCCCCTCAAAACAACAGTTCTTATCTATGCAGTATGATTTTTTGATGCTTTTCTTTTTAAGTTGTTTTCTTCTATTAAGATTTTTGTGTTTGCATTCCTTTATTTATTTAATCTGCGTTTTTTAAACCACTAATTTATTACCAAAACTAAAAATAAGTACCGTGTTTTAATTTGTTAGAATACCTCGGTGTGATTTTTGTGTAATGGCAATTACAATTACAGTTTTCCTATCCTTAACCAAGAGAAAAAATTTGTTGACTTTCATTATTATAGAATGCATCGAACTTTTTTTGATTGTTGTTTATTTGTAGGTGTTGCCAGTTAATAATTAGCAACGGAATACCCCTTACCAATTCTGCTTCTAGTCGTTTATAACAGTTTTGTTCGCTAGGACCTCTTCAAAATTGTCCGCTTTAGCATATCGTGCTACAAATTTTGATTTCTTAGTCTTTTTTTAACCTTCACTGTTAGCCATGTGACCGTGACGAGGGTTGCCTGTCTAAGAGAAATAAATAGCCGACTCAAAAGCGCAACCACATCCGAAAGATATCTGTGGAGAAAATAAGCTAACAAATGGTTCCTGAAAGGTATGTAGCAGGTTCATCAGTAATTACAAAGACGACAGTCTGTATAGTGAACTGACTTGGCTTTATAGCATCACCCAATCATCCAACAGAGTTTAGCTTTGTTGGTACTGCTGCATGGTTGAAGGCAAGGGGAAATACTTGTCGTTACTTTTCTCGAGGGCATACAGCTCTATCTCTATGGTTTAATGATGATGACCTCCTCCCGCTAAACTATTCCGGGAATAAAATAGTTCCTATTCGGATTTTTGGGCGGAAACTATTCGAGAGGAAGTCATCGCAAAGGATAAACATAGCATTCTATGGGTCGTAGCGTGAATGTCAGTAGTTTAAATCGCAATGATAGGTTAGAAAAATTGAAAAAAGGAATAGAGAGGTTGAAATTAGATGTAGTTAGTGTTAGCGAGGTCGCTGGGAAAGGGAGCAAGGTTTCTGGTCAGAAGATTACAAATTATTAAGACGAAATCCAACAGGAGACTTTTAGTGTAAGCTTAATAATGAACAGGATAATAGAGCCGAGGGTAAGCTATTATGAACATTATAGCGAAAGAATTGTGAGAGTAAAGATAGAAACAAAATCGCAACCCACTACGATAGTACAGGTCCAAATACCTACCACCAACGCAAACGATGAAGAGATTGAGCAGTTATACGAAGAGATAGCAGATATCATGCAGTACATCAGGAAAGATGAAAATTTGATTGTGATGGGAGACTGGAATTCAGTCGTAGAAATTAGAAAAGGTAGTAAAACATTATGAAAACATAGCCTAATGTCAAGGAATAAGCAAGGAAGCTAATTGGCATAATTTTGTATAGAACCCAATCTAGTCATTGCCAACGCTTGGTTTAAAATGGACGAAAAATGATTGTATACTTGGGTGAAGCAGGGAATAGAATTTATAATTTTTATAATATTCATTAGTAGGTGATTGATAGGATCTAGTAACCTATGGTTTAGTGGGACGCAGATTTAATTATTGTCAAGATATTTTTTTATATAGTATTAAAGATTTTAACCCGTGCAACCAAGTATTCAGTTTGTGTAAAAAAGTTAAACTAGTCTATGCAACAATTTTTATACAAAATAACTGTAATCCGAAATACTAGGCTATTTATTAATACAGAAGCAATACCTACGGCTCTTCAACTTGTTAGTAAGAACTAAAGTAGAGTTTGCAATAATCGTTTTGGATCCAGGAACCACCATCTGTTCACACTTACTAGAAACTGTGCAAAACAAGCGTATTTAATATGTACATTTTAAAAAATATCATACATTTATTGGCAACAATTCATACAGTGAAGCTTGAACGCTTTTAAATATAACTAAAATAGAAAGTCTTCGCAAAATGATAGCTTTAGTTTTTCTTTGCAAACTACTAAACAACAAAATTGACTGCCAGTCGATCTTAGAAAAACTTTTTTCTACGTCCCAGTTTGATCTAGTAAGGCACAAAATTTGTTCCGTACTTCTCGCTATAGATCAGAAACAAGGAAAAACTTTCCATTGATAAAAATACTTGCTTTATACAGTAACTTTTTCCACCATAGTGATATACTTTTATTTACAGCCACACTTGAGCAGTATAAAAAATTCTGTATAAAAACGATACAAAAGGTGTGATACTCGCATACGTCTACACACATGCGCGCGCACAAACATGCGCGCGCGCACACACGCGCACACACGCGCACACACATACACGCACACGCAATACATACCCACACTAATACATACATCTGCACGCACTCACGTAACGTGTACACTCTCAACATGTCAGACATTGACTTTTTCTTTGGTTAAAATTAAATATTAAATCTGCAATAGTTATGTTAATATTAGTAGAAATATGTAATAAGAGAAAACATTTTTAAATAAATAAGTAAAAGTGAACAAGAATGGTAATATGATATTGACAATTACATAAAATGTATCTTCATTTTTATAATAAAACTCTATGCCTTCTTTTCCACAATAACTTTATTTACTATAAGCGCTAGCAAATTGAAATTGTTTCTGCAATTTGTTACGTGCTGAATTGACTTTACGTTACTTATTTTTACCCTAAAGGCTCCGGAGTAACGTAGCAGTTAATTTGTGCACCAGCTAGCTTCCAGAGGTGCGAGATGGGTTCTTAGGGGTGTACAGTGTGTAACGCTTATACTTACACCTGTTTCCTTCCTTGATAAGTCCTTAATCACTCTAGTCTTTATTTTGCCTTTGAGTGCTAACCCATCTAAAGAAATAAGTAATATAACGTACTCGATAGGTGGATACCCTAGCAACGGTTTAGCGGTTATCACTGCTACAAGAGGTCGATGAAGCTTCGCTTTGGTTTCATCTTCTTCTTCTACCAGTATACTATAAAAAAAATTAGCTTCTACATCCCGTATATTCAACCTATATTGTAAAACATGACTATATTAGTAAATAACAAGAAAGAAAGAATCCATGATCTACACCTAATTGGCCGAATATGAGTATATCTAACAGAGACAACTTAATAATTATTAACGATATAAATTCAGCCATTTTAATTCTTATGCGCTACTATGCATCTACGATAATAAACTTCGCCATATGAGAATTCTGCGTTTACAATACGCTTTAAATAAGCGTACAGCAACACTAATGGTCTTTCTTAATAATAATAAGCTCCACTCAATATTATGCATACCATAATACACAATTATTGAATACAACAAGACAGCATGTGATGTTTATAGAATCGCTAACAAAAATCAATCTATTTACAGGTTTTTTCTTGATCTCATCAAAGATTTCATCTCAGAAAACGTTATTGGTAAGAATTCCTCTTATAGTTGCACCAGAGTACTCAACATGGGCAACTTTTACGTTAACTGCATCTGCATTTGCATTGTCGTACTTGCGTTTGGAAGCCTATTTCCAGTAATAGTTCCTAGGTTTAAATACCGTCACGTTAACCACCTAGTTCTCAACCTTCTCTCGCACCATGATGGTAGTTCGAGTGTTGATCAAATTCGCAGCGAAGCTGACTAATGTCTAGTATCGAATGACAGATGAATGAACTGATTCTTTCATGTACTATGCGACGATTTTTATGTTTTCCGTCTCAGAATCATTACATACCATTTTTGTTCTCACGAATTGTGCGTATAAACTATCCTAATTTCGGCGTCAATGTCATTCTGTTTGTGTGAACCGTCAGTTTGTTTCCAACGATTTCTATTTTAATACCGAGGGCTGTGTCATTCGTGCGTTCTCAACAAATTAATGTTATGGCTGGTTTTGAGAGTCTGATTTTTAGGGGCATATGTTTCCATGGTTGGTGTTTCTTAAATTTATGTGAATTTGTAGAAATAAGTTTACTATGACGCTTATTTCCCCGGTTTGTATCTGTAATTTTTTTAAATTTAATACGAAGGGATTTACGTCACCGATATTTATAACTATTTATATTTTATGTACCGCATGCTTTCCGATTTTAAATATTTGTCTTAATTTTATGTGCTGTATCAAAATAGCAACGTTATTAAATGTAACTACCAAAGCTTCCCAATTTCTACGGGACGCTTTCGTGCCAATTTGTTTCATTGAAATTAACAAATTCCTTCTACTATCTAATGTTTCCCGAAGTAACCAATTTTAATGCAAAATACGTTTTTATAAGCAAACGTTGAAATTATCAGCAAACAGAAATGTTTCTTTAACAAATACCTTTGTATTATTAACTATATTGGTAAAATATAGCAAAGAGAAGAAATTGACTTATAAGTCATCGCTTGCGACATTTAAGTAAAGGTGGATTGGAAAATTTTGCCCATCACACAAGTTATAAATGATGTCGGTTGTGTCAGGTATGTCGACAAATGTCGCAGAATATGAGGACTTCCAGCATTTGCATCAAATCAACTAATTGGCTGATGACAAAAAATTCATTTTTTTTATTGAGTACGGTATGTTCTTTTAGAACGCTATGCTTTGCACTGCTTTAGTAACGGAAGAGAATATCTACAACAAACCCCAACTGTACACGATCACTTGTTGCAATCTTAAGAATTGCTTATTTTAAACGGTTAACCAATTTTCTATTGTCTGTCGAACAAAGTATTGTATTAATTAGAATGGAAATGGAAAAGTTATGTTGCCGTTTTCAATAACGTGCCACTATTGTGTATACTCACGGTGCCGTGTACTACGCTATTAATCTATGAGCACTATTTATAGTTTGAAGTTGGTTGGTGATAGAATTAACTCATAATTGAATAATTGCACAAAAACGTTCTAATGTACATTTTATAAGTGTACAATGTGCATTTTCATAGAAATAGATGAATTTTCCGAACAATTTATTCCGTTTAAGGATGAAGTATAGTTCAAAATATTATGCTGACGTCCGACATCAGCTTTCTCTAGCAAAAGTAATGTTGTTTCATTATAATTTCGTTTACAGCATCTTGTATTTGAAAATTTCCATTACTGTTGTGTGAAGCGTTAGGATGATTTAATTAAAGGACATTTTCTTTATTCTTTGTCAAGATTTAGTCGCATAAATACAATAATACTGGCGTAGCAGCAAACGTGCTTTGTGTCCGTTTCAGTATTTACTACTTTTCCTTTGTTTCTAAGGTTCAGCAGTTCGAAAACTTACCATATCCCGAATATCTATCTCTAATCTGCTTGTCTATCGTATTATTATGCCAATCTACCAAGCTACCAAGTTCATTTAGATTCATAGTACTACTTCATGTTCCGACTTGTATCGTGTAAGAAATTACAATCACACTTGTTCTGATGACTTTTTTTGAGTAATAGCCATTGGAAGATTCGTACAAGGGATGAACTTGTTTCCGGAATTTTCATTCAACAGGGCGTTTTAATAATTTGTTATAACAGAGTTGCATGTACTAGCAAAACTCATAACAATTTTTTAATACAATGATTTCTTGTTGCTTCTGCATCCTAACGACTTTGTTCAAGCTATTGGTTTATCTGTCTTCAGGATCGACTTCTGTTTACTGTACGCAAGCCCCGTCTAATTTATTTATTCTATCTTCTGAACCCATCGCCCCTTCGCGTAAACCATTCTTATCTCTACAGTATAATTTTTTGATGCTTTTTAATTTTAAGTGGTTTCTCCTTTCTTGAATTTTTTACATATATATTCCTTTTATTTATTTATTCTGCTACGACTTCTTTAAACCTCCAATCTAACATCAAAACTTAAAAAAGAAGTATTGGGCCTTAACTTGTCTCAATACCGTCTTTAGATGCGAATCTTTGGGTAATGGTAATTACTTAACCTTATCTCCACCCTGAGTCATGGGTGAAAATACGTTATCTTCCATGCTATAGAGTAAATTAAGACTTCTCCTTGCATGCCATCTTTTGTAGGCTTTACAAATTAACAGTTAGCAAGTTAATACCTCTTACAGACTCTATTTCGGGTCTTTATGAAATTTTTGTTCGTTAGGATTTCTTCAATTCTTTAGCATATCGCGCTATACAGCTAACATTTTGATATCTTAACGTTTTTTGATCTCCCCTGATAACCATGGGACCTTGATTTCCCCTGTGAACCATGGAACCTTGACAAGGTGTGCACATTTGTGTCTGAAAGAAATGGATAGCTGACTCAGAGGTGGAACCGTATCCAAAAAGTGTTTGCGAAGAAATCAAACTAACGAATAATACCTGAAAGGAGTGTAACATACCTTTCAGTAGTTACGAGGGCGAGATTCTGGATAATTGACTGACTTGATCTTATAATATCACTCAATCACCCAACGAAACCCAGACTTATTTGTACTTTTGCACAGCTGAAGGCAATGGAAAATACTAAATTCGCTACTTTTCCCGAGGACATACAGCTGTATCTCTATGGTTTGATGATGATGGTGATAGCATACTCGTAGGTAAAATATTCCGAAGGTAAAATAGTCCCTAGTTTGGATCTCCGGAGAAGGGATATTCTGGAAGAAATTATCGCAAAGGATAAACATGGATTCTACTCGTTGAAAGGTGAAATGCCAGACGCTTAAATGGCAGCGATTGGTTAGAAAACTTAATGAAGGGAATGGATAAGCTGAAATTACGAGTAGTTGGAGTTAGTATATTACGCTGGAAAGGGGAGCAAGATTTCTGGTCAGGAAATTACAGATTATTAACACCAAATCTAACAGGGGTTTCCAGGGCAAGTTTAATAATGAACAGAAAATTAAGCAGAGAGCAAGCTATTATGAACAACGTATCGAAAGAATTATAGTAGTAAGTATAGAAAGAAATCCACAACCCACCACGGTGGTACAGGTTTATATATCTGCCAGAAATTCAAACAATAAAAAGATTGTACAGGCATACGATGAGATAGCAAATATCACGCAGTACATTACAGCAGATAAGAATTTAATTGTAATGGGAGATGAATTCAGTCGTAGATATTAGAAGAGAAAGTTAAGCTGTAGGAAAACATAACCTAAGTGCAAGGAACGAATAAAGTAGCTGACTAGTAGAAATTTGTATAGAACGCCATTTGGTCATTACCAACACTTTGTTTAAGAAAAACGAAAGAAGGTAATATACTTGGGTGAAGCATATAGACAAAGTTAGGTACCAGATATATTATACAACGGTTAGGCAAAGGTTTAAAAACCAGGTTCTTGATTATCAAACATATCCCGAGCCGATATAGACTTTGACCGTAATTTTCTGAGTGTATAGAGCAGGCTGAAATTAAAGAAACTGGGAAGAAGAAAGAGTCGAATGGGTGAAACTTTGATAAGTTGAAACAACATGAGGTGAGGAAGAGTATGCGTAAGTGTTTAAAATGTAGTAATTGAAGAGAACAAAGAAGGTTCTCTAAATGAAATAATGCCGTCATCTACAGACATGATTTGGTTGCCAAAATCTCCAAGCGTTCCAGAATGGAATTGCTTCATGAAGCAAGCTACAGCTCATGAAAAATATGAACGTTCAAAAATAATCCGTCTTTCATTCATCAACTCTCGCCAACTCAGTATGACACAGTATACACTTTTCTTGTAATTGCATCAGATAAATGTAGGGAACTCAAATAAAGCAAGGTCTTCGTTACTTTTGATCAACCATGACTTAAAAAATGTTACTGTGAGACTAGGAGGTTTTCAGCTCTTAATGTCATTTATGGGATCGATTGGCGAAATATTGGCTGGAAATGGCTTAAAATAACTGTTTTCTACAATTTACGCTGAGAATAGTATCGAAAAAATTCAGTCCGGGCACGCGTATGCTCGGGCTGTTCGAGCTCATATATTAACAAATCTTGTCTTAGCTTACAGAAAGCAAACGTACTGCAATGGGCGACACCATCTGCAGCTGTAATGATATTTGCAGCCCATACAAGTAATACATACTTTCAGTATGTCATAAGAAAAATTAGAGAAGCGCTGTGTTTGCTCGAAGTTAATGAACCCACCACAAGGTTATGGATTCAGTATTTCCGCATGACTGCACTGATGAAACAGTTTATCGAGGCGGAGCGGACGGGCAATAGGATTCTTCATCTTAAAACTGTTAAAAAAATGCTTCCATTCTTTCATGCAGCCGACCATTTTTTGTACGCTAAGTATGGACACCGGTGCCTACAAGACATGCTGAAACTGGAAGAATCAATGGACCTTACCGAATACAAGAAGTTCACCACAGAAGATTATTTTACTATATGGCAGTCCACCAAACACTGGTCTGGGATTTGGTCGGACATGACTGTTGAACAAACATGAAGAGTTCTGGAGAGCCTACTCATGAAAGAGGATTTACAGATAGTGTCTTAACGAGATGGACTTTCGGAATGGTAAACACGCAGAATATTTGTAATGAAATTGAAATGTATTGCGGTGTACATCCTGAAACATCAGAACAGCATGTAGATATGAGAAGTTCTCGCATTGATCGAGACATGTATGACTCAACAAAACTACGCGAATGACTTTTACAATACCCTCCCTTCCCAAAATCTAATGAGATAATGTCACTGAGCAGTGGAATTGTCGGAGATGCAGACATGAGCTGTTATATGTCCCAAGAAGTGGGAACGACGGGGGTTAATAGGATAACTAGTGACAATTTTCACAATGTGAAGTTCCAAAGAAAACAAAAGGTAGTTACTCTTGCGTCTGTTGTCAGCAGCAAAAAACGGGGAATATTAAAGTAACTACTGTTGATCCACTGACACTGTTTCAGAGAGTGTGCCTTACTAAACAGTTTGAGAAAGATTTACAAACAGTTTTTACATACGAACTTGCACCCTACCCTATGTCACTGTTTTCAGATGAAAGGATGCGAAAGGGAACAAAAAATTCGTTGTACAGCGCTTTTATTCCGTTACAGGGCCAATAATTAGTTGGAAGAATAAATTTCTTGTTGTCCATCGAGGATATCTCCTCCATAAGATAATTTGGGAAATGCTTCCTTTGCTACCATTATTAAAATTTATTCTTCTTACTTAAAAAAGCACTACGGATCACAGATTGTGGTTGTATTTGATGGATATGCATGTGAAGTCGCAATTAGTGGTACAAAGAGTTCAGAAAGGTTGCGACACATGAAGTTACAATATTCTGCTGATATTAAATTTGATGCAAACATGATCAGTCAGACACCGCAGGAAGAATTTTTGGCGAACGACAACAATAAAAGCCTTTCGATAACACTGCTCAAAACAGAATTGGAACAGAATGAAATCAAGGTTAACCAGGCAGAAGAAGATGCTGACGTTTCCATTATTACTACTGTCATTTTAAAGGTCATTTTAAATTGAATGTGTAGTAATAGTTGGAGAAGATGTAGATCTTTTTGTACTAATAGCAGCATAAGGACAATCTTACAGAAACTTTTTTCCCAAAAATCTGGTAGTAGTATGACACAGAAAATATTCTTTTCATACATGCATTCAGTGGGTACGACACAATATCCCCTCTCTTTGGGCAAGGAAAACTTAAATTTTGTAAAATTTTTGAGAAGTATCCTCACATGAAGGAAATAGCTCCAGTGTTTAAGAAGCCAAACAGCAGTACTGAAGAAATCGATAAGGCAGTAGAAAGGTTTCTTCTGGTACTGTACGGTAATGAAGTCGGTTCTAGTGAAACACTAGACAAACTACGATATCAACTCTTTGCTAAATCAGCAACTAAAAGCAAATTTCATCTTGTCAGATTACCACCAACACGAGATGCAGCACAAAATCATTCGCTCCGATGTTATCAACAAGTACAAACTTATTGGGAAATATAATGAAACCAAAGAACTGGGGTTGGACACGCAGCAACGATGGTCTCAGACCAAACTAAGATGAGTTTAGATCTAGCACCTTGTAATATTCATTTAAGTTCTGTACTTTACCATGCAAGTTGTTTTTAATTTTATGCCCGGGGATTTTATTATCATATCAAAAGTTTGCCAATTAAATAAACCACACGTCATGCCCTTAGGCTCTCATAGATATTTTAAAGGATATAGTCATAACAACCTGTCATTTCAATATAATCAACGTATTATATTAACGCCTACTTTGTATAAAGCACTGTTGGTTTTATGTATAATCAAACAGATAACTTTTCGTGAGATTCAGTTGAGTCATCATTATACACCCTGTTAAATTACGTCGTTAATGGTTTTGACTTGCACGTGCAGGGTCGAAGGTTAAATTATTATGGAAGTCCTCCTACTTTTGGATAAATGGAAGGGGTTACGATGCTTCTCTTTAAACGGATAGTTCCGATGTAGTGAGTGCTTCGGATTAAGTCATTCAGGCGGGTTGCGTTTCTAAATAACTTTCGCGAACAGATTTACGTGAGGTGCGAAGTACAATTTCATTCAAGTTATTCTTGCGGTCAAGAATTTAAAATAGGCCGTACAGTTAGACAACTCTCGGTTATTGGTTAATTTTGAAATTGATACTTGTGCAATTCCGGTGCCGTAACGAGACAGGAAGTTCAGTAATTTTTTTTCTGGAAAGTAATCCGCATCACTTAAATCAAAAGAAGGATTTGGAGGATCAACACGTCCGCATGGTCTCGATCTAGAATTACTCATAGCTCAGTACTTAATTGGAAATAGTTCACTGGGAGTATACGCGGGTGTAATGTCAATTCAAAAATAACCTTAGTGCATCAGCAGTAGAGATAAGAGGAGTGTCAGCTGGCCACTACACGAATACACCTCAAAAACCAGGTACCGAATTCACACTTTATTTTTGTTTTGATTTCATGATTGAACTCTTTTGATTCAACTTAATCTGCCCGTTTGGTGGATTATCAAAGTAATAAACTTGGCTGTGTAGCCAATCTAATTTGTAAGATCTGAAATTACTTAGACGTCCTAAATAGTAAGAGAGCTTCTCATTTGACAGTTAGTTTCATATTTAACAATTGTAGAATTTTCTCCAAAGTAATGATTATGTAATCGTGAACCAATTTTGGAAGTTCTTAATAGAAAGTGTTTATCAGATTTAAAGAGTGTACTAACTTTTTTCTATATATATATATATATATATATATATATAAAGCAAAAGGTAAAATCCAACCTGCCGATGTAACAAAAGGTTCAATCTGACCAGCATTTAATTTTTAACAGGCGATTGGCCACAGTTTGGTGTAGTGATCGAGCTGACGGGAGGTATATAAATTATAGGTACAGTTAGGTTGCATCAGGTTGTGCAAGTATTTTTGTTTGGTTCTACATTTTATTTAGGTCATCCGAAGCGATTTTCCTAGTTTTTAGCTTCAGTTTCCAGGCCATAGAGAACTAGGTGGTGCCCAAAAATTCTCTCGACTACCATTTTCTTCCAGATTAGGTCGCAGCAGCCCTCGTCAAGTCGCTATTGGACCACGACCTCCCACTGTCTAGCCGGAAAAATTTCAGCTTGTCGTACACTGCAAGCCTCCTGGCCCAAAGTGTACGTAACAACCTGAACCGCTACTTAAAGTCCTTTCATGCTCATGCAAGAAGGGTTGCACCGAAGATCAAGTTTAAAGTGCTCAGCAATTTGTAAAAACTGCGGTGGCTGTAAAAACGTGGCTGATTTTTCTGCCAATGTTAAAGAAGAAAAAGAAGTGGAAGAAGAAACTGCCGAAATGGAGCAAATCCAGCCTGACTCAGATGAATAGGAGATCACCAGTCCAATTGAAGAGAAAACTATTCCTTATAAATATGCTCCATATGAAATAAATGACATCAAACATGGCGCGTCAACACGTCAAAAATTGTGAATCAAATAAGATGAACAGGAAATTAATTTGCAATTACTTATTTTTCGTATTCAATCATTTATATATTATATGATTACTAGTTCTGCTATATCCACATATTGATTACTATTTATATTGATTGTAAACACTGAACATCCTGACAACAATTTCAATGTACAATATAATACATTAACTTTTCACGCAGTCGTTTAATTGTGTCACCCTAGCTATATGTATTTTAAATGTGCATACAAAGTATGTATGAATTTTTAACTTGAATCCGAGCGTAGCATTTTGTACACACGCTAAAAGCAGGTGCCCAACTGTCACCTGACACCTGCAGGTATCTCACTTTGGTAAGTCTTTTCTACACATTAGACACTATTAAGAGGTTGTCCAATATGAAAAATATATGTTATATAATTGTTTGAAGCACCCATTTTTAAGATGTTTTTAAAAATTGAAAAAATTAAACAATATTTTTTGTTTTTGACCACAGAAAATTGTTCCGAGTTAAGCCAAATGGGAAAACTTGGTTATTCAATACGGGAACCACTATATACAAGTAGGAAAAAAATCTTCTACCCGACCCTTCGCAAGGTAACACCCTGAAAGAAATTGATTGCTATTTGTTACTAATTTATTTTAGTTAAAGATGTATTATTAATCACTACAAATATTCTTGTACTTACATCACTATGCATTTTTCGCTGCAGCAAACGTATGTTGTGACGTAAATACACCTTTACTTGTATAAGTAAATTTGTACTGGATAATAATTTTATTTGCGAGCATAGCAAAATAGTTTATTAATGTGAATGGGATTAACTAGTGTTTGCTATGACTAGTATTTGCTTTATTGATGAGAATGAAGTTGATCGGTTCACTACTCACCACCAATCAAATCGTTTCCAGCATAGACACTGAAGTGGTGTCTAAACATTTATCGTCTACCATACTATAACCGATGTATAACTTGTAACAAATACGATTACATCCTCCAGTATTATACGTCTTTAATTAACAAAGATCCTTCATTGTATAGAAAACACCAATTTCTATTCCGATATTATAATATCCATTTGTTACTTAGAACTTTATGTATGTTTATGAACTTGAAGTAGAAACACGGTTTCCTTTTATCCGCGTATGTGTAGATACAATAATTCGATCTTTTCCGCGAGTTATGTATCCCCCAATTATCTATAATTATTGAAATATTGAATCTAATAGGAATTATTAGAAATTGTTAAATAAAGTATAAGTTTATTGCAACATTGTAATAAAGTGTACAATTAAGAGAAAAGCAGACATGAGATCTGCAAGTTCCCACAGCCGTGTGAGGCGCAGGTTATTATAAAAAGCCCGGGAACTCAAGGCCCGGCAGTCAGTCTTCGAACTCCATACTTCGTTGTTCAAGCTACTCACCTTATTACAATTAATTAAATGTTTTTTGAATTAAAGTTATTTTATAAGTTATTCAAAAGTCCATTGTAATTTCTGTTTTAAGTTAAAAATAAATTTGTTAAGTCTTCGGAATTGTTTTTAAAAACACCGCTCCAAAGGCCCGAATCTTAACTGGCGCAGTTGTAACGGATGTCAAAAGGAAACTGAAAATCCAAAAATCGGAAGATTGGTGACCAAGAATTTTAATTCGCAATTTTGACAGAACCCAAACCAGGTTGAAAGAAGAACAAAAATAGTCTAAATCCAGCAACAAACCAACGTGGACAAAATACAGCATCGATCGAGCCCACAAAAGAAGCAGATGAAGAAATTAATGTAAGTTCATTTTCATTTATACCAATTGATCTCACAAACTATAATTGATATATGCTAGTTTTATTATTTTATTATTTGATTACCATTATTATTATTATTTTATGAATGTTATTTTATGCCAATACTTTTTGAAAATAGTTTACAAAAAAAAATTATTTTCAAACGAGACTTTATTTTGAGAAAGTGTTAATCTATGAGACTTGAATCTTAAAGAGATTTTCTTTTAAAAGTAAAAGAGACTTGATGTTTAAGAGATTCTTATCACAATTATTAGAACAAACTCAAAAATAAACCAAAAATAACGGACGCACATCCATTAATACCGAAATACGAAAAATTAACTACCGCGATACAAAACGCCCGTTTAACCCGGTAAACTAAAAAGACAGAACGCAAATTAATTCCAAAGCTAAAGGTAATTCTTCAAACAAGCAATTACGGAACGATTATTTAAACCATTTACCTCTATCATACTGTATAAATTACAACAAAGCACTCTGCAGTAACTGAAACTACGGTAACTTAAAACCAGCGTGCAATCTTGACCTAAGATAAGCAAAGTCCGCGAACGCAACATTATTATTATCTCAGAGAAATCGCATTCAAAACAATAACTTGCACAACCTTTGTACAGAACTAAAGTAACGCAATTTGCATTATTAAATCCATCACGGAATAATAAAAGCGCATGAAATTACACCCAGCATTCACCACAGCAATCTATAAATAAATTCCAGTACAAATACTGAGTAATGCTAAACGGTCATCGTAAAAAGCTTTAATTAAAAACGCTCATAATTGCAACCTGAAAACGTACATACGGAGACATTCAATTACAAGTCGTGTATCACGGAGATATCTAAAAATAAACAGACGTAACATTTATGCAAAGCAATTAGCGAGTAAAAGAAGCGAATTATTTAATTCCTATAAACTGAATCTAACACCGTTGAGTAAAAGTGTTAATTAGCTTAACAGGTATAAGTGTATGCTATTCAGCACGTAGGCAAGTAAGTAATTAACCTGCAAGCTAAATTTAGAATACAAGACCGACGAACTATACGTTTATGCAACTCAATTAAAACCGATATAATTACAAATCAACAGAACTAAACTAACACAAAGCTAAGTAAATATCGCGAGAACAAATCTATTTACTCCAGATTCTTCATAAAGCAGAAACTCAAGACAAATTAAAAGGCGCAAGATAGAAACAGGCAAATTCAAGACTACGGTAATTAAATCAACATTATCGAGCATAAATCTCACAAGTTCATTACCGCACTGTGTAACTAAGTACAAATAACAGCAACTACGATTCTAAAAATAACCCGACGCAGTCTAAATTGAAAAATTAACAAATCCAAACCCAAAATAACGATAAAAATAGCAAAATTAATCTCAATTTTTACAAAATTTGAATTTACCCAACCTAAATGAAAAATTAATAAAACCAAAGCAAAATTAACGCTACAAATAGCAAAACCAACCTTAATTTTTACAAAATTTGAAATTATCCAATCCAAACGGAAAATTAATACATCCAAAGCATAATTAACGATACAAATAGCAAAACCTACCTCAATTTTTACAAAATTTGAAATTATCCAATCTAAACGGAAAATTAATAAAACCAAAGCAAAAATAACGTCACAAATAGCAAAACCAACCCCAATTTTTACCAAAGTTGAAATTACACTACCTAAACGAAAAATTAGTAAATCCGAAGCAAAAATAACGATATACATAGTGAAATAAACCTCAATTCAAAAAAAAAATATTTTTTTTTTGAAAATTACCCAAAAACGAAAGCAACCCTTAACCAACATGAGTAGCGCAGACATGAAGTTTTATTTGAAAACAATCCAAATCTTTGATGGCACGCCAGCGCATCTTGAAAATTTTATTGGAGCAGCCGAAATGTTCCTAAAAACCTTCTACAAACCCGGAGATAACGAAAGAAATTCATTGCTTTTACGCTTGATAATAAGTAAACTAACCGGATGGGCACTAACCTTAATTGCTAGTAGGGACGATTTACAGGGATGGCAAGAATTTAAACAGCTACTAATTGCATATTTTGGAGACCAACGTAACATAAAATGCCTGGTACGAGACCTAATAAACCTCAGAATGGAACACAATCAATCCCCCTATCAATTCGGAATGAAATGCCAAGACGTGAGAAGTTTAATACTTACCAAATTAAAAATCGAAGATTCCGATCAAAACGTTCGACATTTAAAAACAAAAATGTATGACGAAATGGCACTGGACACATACATAAACGCCTTACCAGAACGAATATCTGATAAGATCAGATTCCAAAATATTGAATCTAACAGGAATTATTAGAAATTGTTAAATTAAGTATAAGTTCATTGCAACATTGTAATAAAGTGTACAATTAAGAGAAAAGCAGACATGAGATCTGCAAGTTCCCACAGCCGTGTGAAGGGCAGGTTATTATAAAAAGCCCGGGAACTCAATGCCCGGCAGTCAGTCTTCTAACTCCATACTTCGTTGTTCAAGCTACTCACCTTATTACAATTAATTAAATGTTTTTTGAATTAAAGTTATTTTATAAGTTATTCAAAAGTCCATTGTAATTTCTGTTTTAAGTTAAAAATAAATTTGTTAAGTCTTCGGAATTGTTTTTAAAAACACCGCTCCAAAGGCCCGAACCTTAACTCGCGTGCTCGAGTAATAAATTGCTTTGATGCTAAAGTTCGCCATTAAACGTACGGATGTGATCGGATAAACAAGTTTCTGGCGGGGACCAGCAGGTTTCTTTGAAAACATGCAGTCCCAAAGGCAGGTGGCATGGTTCCAGAGAATACCGTTAGTACCTATCCATAGTTTAATCGACCTATTGTGACTTTAGAGTAAACATCATCACGGTAGGTGAATAGTTTTCAATTTTGCACTTAAACCATTTCCTCGATTCTTTTTAGCGCAAGTTTTATTTAGATACGTAGTGGATAAAGTATTTTTAATTATGGAATATAGCACAGTCTAATTGTTTTGGAACATTGAAACGCAAATCTATTTTTGTTATGCAGTATTTAAAGTTCAAATTGCCCAGTGTTGCAAATCCTATGGAGTATTGTGGAATTTTCCGTTAATTTTGTTTTGAATGGAAGTCAAGCTGTAATGCCAAGTACGTGCCGAAGCTCGCACACCTGTTGTTGTTGTTGTAATTGCACACGAAGATTAACGTACGATGGTATAAGATTTTGATCCCAATAAATTGGTTAGTAAGTACTACTGAAAACATTCAGATGTCTAGAGGATTATTTGGGGTGAGTGCTTTCCAATTCTTTTCTTGTTTCACCGCACCATTACTGGAAATGTAATAATTTTTTATAAATTTTATATAGCGATTTAAATGGGCATACGTAATTTTTTTGTTCAGAATTTAATAGTTAAATCTCGTATAAATGTTCGTAAGAACGCAAAGAAATTTTTGTAAGATAACTTTCTTTGAATTTAAAAGGTTAAACTAAAATGTGCTTGTAACTAAGCAGGTGACATATTCGTGTTTGTTTCTCACATTATAAAATCTAGTTTTTTTTGACAGTACAATTAAAATACAGATTAGCTCAGACCATAAAGATATTTGACCTTTAGTTCAAGAAATAAATTAATTAAAAATGTAAGTTCTGCAGTTTATGAAAAGTCAGTACATTTAATTAATGATATGTAAACCAAAACAGGATCCTTTTTCAGTATTAAGTACAAGTTGTTCGACATTATTAAAAACACAAACTTTTCCTAAAGAATTCTAATAAATTGAAACTTGCAAAATTCATAAAATTAATGAGACAACTCTTAGATATTTTTAAATATAGATAGATAAAAAGCATTAATACATGTAGAATTGTACAAATGATGTATATATATATATATATATATATATATATATATTGTTGTGTACCCTTTATATGAATCGAGCCTCACGCATTGGGCGTCATAAATTGTTGTGTACCCCAATATCTCCGTTGAGATTCGAAAATTAATTAATTTACCTAAATCGAAATAAATTTCACAAAAATGAGAATTTTCAAAAAAAATATAATTTCTTACCCAGATTTCTGCTTCATCACTTTAATTGATTTGTTCAACCACTTCCCTGGCTAGCTCAGTTGGGCCTCCTTTTGGATACCTAGATTTACTATCATACTCTTTGTCGTTCACGCACACTCGCAATAAAACCACAAAATAATACAACAATCATACAATATTTATTTACCACTATTTACAAATAAAAATTCAAGATTATTTACATTTCGGTGCTCAAGTTACACCTCAATAAATTCTATCTTTGTAAAATCCAGGATTTTAAATTAAAATATCAAACACATTGAATGTAACAGGAGTAAATTGGCCCTGAATAATACCTTAATTTTCTTTTTTATTTATAATTATTTCTAATTAGTAAACTCTGGAGTATGGTGAGCTCAGGATAACCCAGTTTATCTTATTAATGTATGCTTTTTCTTTGCATACTCTTACTACAAACACAAAAAAAACCCATGTACTCTTAACAATAAAAATTTAAATTCATGAAGAACGTTAATAATCTTTATATACACCTTTAGATTAATATTCAAATACCATCATCAAAGTTAGTTATACGTATTATTTTCAATACGCAAAATAATGCAAAATACCATCACAGTTCACTCTCACACATCACAATCATTTTCCTAGTTTATAAAAAACAGCAAATTCTAATGCGTTACCTGGAATTTCTTGAAGATCCCTACTCCGTTGACGATGAAGTCTTGTTCCTGCACCATCGGTCTCGTGGTTCTGCTCTGCTTGCCGCCTCCAGCTATTTATAGATGAACACCATCTAAGTTGTGCTGCATGCTATTCATTCAAGATCCATCCAAATCCAAATTCAAGTATATTACACTTTTTTATAATTGCATACTTTAGTTTACGTTGCTTTACTTTACTTTACGAGCATGTTAAAATATTTATTGCACCTCAGTTAAAATTAAACCCGACACTATCCGCGTTTCAAACTATGAGGCCAACACTGTACTACTTAATTTAAATTTTAAATACTTACAAGCTCGTGGTAGATTTCTGTACGTAGTCTAAAGCGATAAAAATATTAAAAGAGCCCTATTAATTTTCTTAGAGTATTTATACAATTCAAAATGCCACCTCTCGGCCACTCTTCACGCGAAATTCTTCATTTAAAATAATACTTTTTCAAATTTTGGTTTAACCGTTTTCGAAATCTTTGAAATTTAGCTTGTTGATACGATATCTTCCGAAAAACCCGCATTCAAATTTTCCCGTGTTCGTCTGTTGTACAACTAATTATTTAGACCACTGATATATTCAGTGACGTCTAAAAACTCCGCCTATATTAACTCTATTCTTCTCTTATGCATATTATATGTTTCCTTCTAACCTTGTTTGAGTGGTAGAAAATCGATATTACTATCTGCTTGCTATCTAACCCACGTGGACTGAATACGTGCGTTTCGAAGTGAACTGCTATTATGCCTGTCTCATTCCGAAGCATATCATTTATTGTCCATCCCTTCTGGGCTTTAAGGAAACTTTTTGTTAGCGTTCATGCGAACCATCCGACCGTTTGCACAATATACCTCGAATTTTGTCTTTTATCTACACAAATAAGTGGAACATGACCTTTTCCAAACATGCAGGTGTTTAATTAACGATCGTTATAAAATAACATTTCTAGGAGTTTACGTTTCAAGGTATTTTATATTTTCGACGTGTTTGTTTGTTAGTAAAGCGTTTCGTCTTGGAATTATCAATTTTCCACGCTCTTATACGTATTTAGACGTTATAACCCTTTTAATTAAACTCAATTAAATTAATTAATAATTTGCATTGGCTTATACAATTTATTTTCTTTACGAACCTATTAAATTTTAATCCCTACTTGTAAAATTTTGTTAACACTTGTTACTTTAAATTAACTACACGAAATAAATTTTGCACGTAAATTTTGGTTGTTTCTTCTATACAGGGTGTTTAAAATTGCATCGTTTATACTTAAATTTAACCCTTTAAAACCACTACAATATATATATATATATATATATATATATATATATATATATATTTTCTTTAAACCAATAGAAAGTGGACTAAGTTGTTTTAAAACTTTCTTTCATTGAAGTTAACAATAATTTTTCTATAAAAGCAAACAACCAAATTTCTAAAATTTTTGAGTGTAGAAAGAAAGATCATTGATATTGTATTGGTAAGATTTTTTTTTTGAGGGGTAATCTTAATTAGCTAGTCTTTTTGGAATTTAGTTTTGTAATAAAGTGTCTAGCCTGTAATGTAGCCCTAGTTCTACAAATCTTTTTGAGGTGGTTAAATTTTCAGACCGTACGAGATCGTCGTTCCAATTTCAGTTTGCAGAGTCACAAGTAAGTATTGTATTTCTAGGTTTTGATTGTTAAGGAGATTTTTTTCTTTTCGAAGATTTCCGTATCTTATCTTGTAATTGTTACCCATTATAGCTATTATTAAGATACGGTGGCGTCCATTAAAAATTCTTTTAGTATCGTATACCATCCTACGAACCTAGTTCATAGCTCTGCCCTAAGTTGAAGAAGCTTAGCTGGCTGGAAAATCTCTTTAGAGGGTCTTATTATACTCAAAGCCATTTTCCATACTCTTTACCCTGGGCTTACACCTTAGACAGGAACCTCTCATAATTTATAGAGGCTCTGCCGCCTATAAGGTAGAGTAGTTACATTATAAAAAAAGGTGTAACAAACTACTACTAAGCGTTGAGTAATATATTCACTTTATAGTTTATAGTTATTTCTCTGTAAAAAATTTTATAGTGACCATGTTGTTTTAATTGCACATAACAAATTATAGGTTGCAAAATTTTCCTTCAGATTAAGCTTTGAGATAAATTGTGATAAATTACGCATCTTTTTTGCAGAAAATGGTTTAGATTTTGACAATATAGGCTTACTGGACGAAAACTGTGAAAAAGAATTAATGCCTCTACTAGGCAATTACTGGAAAATTGACTTTTGACAAACACTGCTAGTTTTTGATACAAATTTTAGTTTGTGCCAACTGCAAATAGCATTTGCTACATTAACAAAAGTACTTACTTTGGAACTAATCTTCATTTGCATCTGTAGCAAACCTACTCATAACAGCTACAGATTTTAGTTTGTGTCACTGCAAATGAAAATTGATAGTAAAGCCAAATTACGGACTTTCGTTAACTAATACAGGTTTGCATTACTAGCAAACACATTTATATCATGTACAAAGTATAGTTTGTGCTAACTGCAAATACAATTTATGGACATACAAAAATTATTCGCTTTCGTAACTACTACAACCAAACACATTAGTAAATCGCTAATTTTGAATTTGTCTCCAGAGCAACTTTCATCTATTAAGTTTATTAATTTTCCTGTACTAGATTTTTCTGTCGCCACGACAAAAAACATGCTGTCCATATACTCACAAAATTTTTTAGTTAGATATACTATTTTTTTTGCTAGTGCAGCAAATCGTTTCTTTCAGTGCAAGTACCTAGCTACTGGATTATTTTTATTACACTTGTTTTTTATGCACGATACCGATAACTAATTGAACTGCTTTCTATATCACTTTATATTAAAAGCAGATTATTTGATACCTAGAGGATTGGCGTAACTTTACTATTATCTTTAAAATTATTTTTACATAAAGAACTAACAAAATTTTCAAACTCACAGCCTACATATGAACGATACAAGTATTTTAAATATTCAGATTGAAAGACTGATGTAGTTCAAAACGGCGAGTTTCCAGTTTCAGGTTCATTACTAAAACTCAGTCTAATTTCATCCCCTATATACTCCAAAACTTTGTAACGCGAATACGTTAGTAACATTCGGTAAAAAAGCGGATATTCAATTTCCACATCGACAATTTTAGAATAAAACTCGCTACAAGTATATATTTTTCATTTATATGTAATTTAAATAGGGCTGAGCAAGTGTGCACAAAATCCCCATTTTCCATACTACCCTACCTATTCATGCTTTCCAGTGGGCTTACCTTTACTTCTTAAAAGTTCATAACTGCTATTGCGATAAATTCTCTTCATAAATATGTTGAAATTGATTCCGAAAAGCTACATCAGTATCAAAAACTTCGTGAGAGTGGAAAAATATGGTTATAAACAGCAACAACGAGTAGGTTGGCTTGCTATTACATATTTCATCAATAAAACGTATATCTACTAATGAATTTACTTGTTATGAATATCTAGTAATAACGTGTCATAGAATTAACGATATAATTTACGTGGTATAGAGTTTTCTCGACATATAGGAATCGGATACTAACCACTTTTGTATTATTGAAAAATACAATTACAGCTGAGTTTTCAGACTTAATGGTTTGCAGATGAATAACAATCCTTTCAAATCACCTTGATTTAAAGGTTTTCAATCTTAAAAGTGGCTTTTCAGCATTGAAGGAGAGCTACGGAAATCAAATACAGTAGCTGACGGAGTATTGAAATTGCCAACATCAACGAAATGGGTTTTATAAACCATACAATAAACTTTTTTTGCGAGTTTGCATACACCGAAGGTGAAAATGAAAATAAGACGACACCAACGCTGAATAGAATTCGTGTATTGAATTTCTTTTTATTGCTCTGCAAGACTATAAATTCATAAAACTTTATGCGCTTTTTTCTATTTAGATTACAGTGAGAAGAAAGTAGGAAATATTCAGCCGTATTGTCTGTATATTCGCTTCCTTTGAGCTCGATCCCTCATGAACATAAAATGTTGCTTTCTTGTTTTTCGCATCAGGCAGTCAGTCAGTCAGTTAGTCAGTCAGCGAGACCTTACTCGTAGTTTTTGATTTTCTACTGAAACACTAACCACATATTTAGCTTACTGCAAAATATATTTACAAATTGCACCCTTTCTACGTGAGATATCATAATTTTTCAAAATTGAAAAATTTGACTAAATTAAGAGATTTTGGGAACGCGTAAAGAAGACTGTATAGTTCGCATGATTTCTATATTTCAGACTGAAACGCGATTTACGATGCGTTTAAAAACTTACAAATGTTTGCATATAGGGCAATCAGAACGAAGGCAAGATTGAAGGACTAGGTACGGTTATTGATAGGACGAGAAACTCATAGAAGTCCTCCGACAATAGATAGTTCTAAATACATTGAGTTTTCGTTACAGGAGGATTTGAGACTTCAGAAAGCAGCAAAAGCATTTCTCGATGGTCAGAATAGCATTTGAAAAAAAAAAAGATTTTATATTGAATAGTGAATAATGAATTAATGAAAAAAATAGTCCGACGTTTCGTAGAGAGTAAAACAGTGCTAGGATGTAACCTTTGAACTATCCAAAAAAAGAAAACGACCAGATGTATTTGGTCAAAACTTAAAAAAAATTAACTTACAAGAAGGTCCTAAAATTAGAGATGTGGAAAACATTATAGAAAGCATAAAAAACGTGAATAGAAAAGAACCAAAAATATACGAGTATTACCTCTCTAACTGTTAATTTGCAAATCGTAATCTACCGCCAAACAAATGACAATCAGGTAGACGCCTAACATAATGCATGGTATGTTTTTCTTTTATGACTTTACAGTACGTTAGGTGTCTACCTGATTGTCAATATTAATTACTGTTTATATGAAACGTGCCAGAGAGTTAGTACTCATCACCTTCTGTTATATTAAATGTGTAAACAATTACCATATCATTTCGAATGGACCTGCACCTTGACGAAGTTCTAAATTAATAGAACAGGAGAAATGGCTTGCGTGTTCTAATGAGCTAAAGAGCCAAACTACAGGTCCAACCAAAGTAGTAGGGTCGTTAGTGAGGAACCAGACTAAGACAGGTCCCCGAAAGAGGGCAGCGGCTCTTTCGGTACTTAGATTGGCAGAGACCATAGGGGTCGGTATGGCAGTCTAAGACATACTACCGCGATGTGGAAGGCAACGGGAAACCACCACATTATCTACCAAGTACACAGCGTACTTAAATTGTAATAAACATGATGGCATTCTCTGGGGTAAAAGATTCCGGAGTTAAAATTATCCCCCATTCGGATCTCCGGGAGGGGATTACTTCGGAGGATGCGATCGGAAAGAGACTCGGAAACATTCTGCGAGTCGGAGCGTGGAATGTTAGAAGTATGAAGCAAGTAGGTAAGCTAGAGAACATAAAAATCGAAATGAATAGGTTATCACTAGACATAGTAGGGATTAGCAAAGTTTGGTGGCCAGAGGCGGGGGATTTTTGGAGTGGAGACTTCAGGGTAATTCATACAGGAGCAGAGGAAAGAAATTTGGGTGTGGGGATAGTTATGAGGAAAAAGATAGGATACTGCGTAGAAAATTACTTACAAAAGAACGAAAGAGTACTCATGGTTAGATTAGAATCTAAACCGGTAAACACAGTAATAATACAAGTATACATGCCCACCTCTAGCTACAGTGACGAAGAGGTAGAAGCCATCTACAAAGATATCGAAGACATATTAAGATACGTAAAAGGACATGAAAATTTAATAATTACGAGGGATTTTAATGCCGTGGTAGGTGAGGGTAGGGAAGGAGCGGTAGTGGGTTTATTTGGTTTAGGCACGAGAAACGACAGGGGAAATAGGCTGGTAGAATTTTGTGACAAGAACAATTTAATTATCACAAACACATTATTTCAACATCATGCTAGAAGACGATATACGTGGAAGATGCCAGGAGATATAGGAAGATATCAAATAGATTACATTCTTGTTAGACAACGGTTTAGGAACCAAGTAAAAGACTGTAGAAGCTACCCAGAAGCAGATATAGATACTGACCACAACATCGTAATTATGAAGGCCGCACTTAAATTTAAGAATATGAAAAAGGAGCGGAAAAAGGCACTTGGACTTAGAGAAACTAAAAGATAAATATATTCAAGAAAAATTCGAAAAAAAGTCAAATGAATTGCTCAAAGATATCGGGAAAATATCTGATACTAAGAAAGTAGAAACAGAATGGAATAACATTAAAACTAGCCTAGACATGGCGGCCAGAGATATTCTGGGCTATACACAAAAAGAAAATAAGAAACCATGGATAACAAAGGATATCCTTAATTTAATAAAAGAAAAACGAAAATACAAAAATAAATCAGAGGAAACTGGAAAACAGAGATACAAAGCCATAAAATGGGAAATTATTCGAAAATGCAAGAAAGCTAAAGAACAGTGGATTGATGAAAAGTGCAAAGAGGTACAAACGAAGATGGAAATAGGAAAGACAGACGAAGCATACAAATTAATTAGAATGAATTTTAGGGATATAAAACCGTACAGCAAAAATATAAGGGACGCACAAGGAGACGTCATTATAGAAAACGTAGAGAAAGTGGGTAGATGGCAAGAATATATAGGGAATTTATATGCAGGAGAGGAACTAACTGCATTAGAACAGAAATCGGACATTGAAAATGAGGACTTGGGATATCCTATACTTATAGATGAGTTTGAATTAGCATTAAAGAGTCTGAAAAATGGTAAGGCGCCGGGTACAGATAAGGTGCAAGCAGAAACTCTAAAAGCCACTGGACAAGCAGTAACAGAACGTCTCTTCCAACTTGTAAGCTATATGTATGAGACAGGCGAGATACCCAAAGATTTCAAACATAGCATCATAGTAACAATACCAAAAAAGAAAGGCGCGGATAGATGTGAAAATTTTCGAACAATAAGTTTGACAGCACACGTTGTAATTTGAATATGTACCTACCGCGTGAGGGTATCCAATTAACAATAAATTATAAATGGGAAGGGCCTCTAACACTATAGTACCCTCACGTTTCGGGACATTGCCTCGCAAGCTGCTGCAGTCGGTGAGAAGGGGAGGTTCATTAAACAACAACGCACTAAGACAAAATTCCAATTGTTTTATTAAATAGGCTACTAACTAACTTAACCTAATTACATATGTATACAAAATTATACAGTAATTAACATTATTTACAATAGGGCGCCACCATGGGAATTAAACGGCCCATGGACCGATCGCGGTAATAGCTCTCGTCGCACTTTGTTCGTGGCGATGCAGGACAGAAAATACTTTACTTCACAGGGGCAAATCTTTTAAAGTCTCCGGCTAGCACAAACACAAACTTAACTAAACAATTCTAAAGTCCTTATTTTATGAATATTAACAACAGTTCTGGGTGCAAACACCTCAATACATATAATTAATTAACGCTACCGTAGTCTAACTAACTTGCATACTGAAACGACCTTCCTTTAATCACGGGGTCATCAATAACAGGAAAAACACGACCTTCACACGGGTCAAATAGTACAGTAACGGAATTCGCGGGTTAGTTATTATAAGCCTCGGACAACTTCGAACCACAATAAAATAGGAAACCCTTCTAAAGATGCGGTCTTTAAACAATAACCTAACGGGATTAAATTACTCGAACGGTGCTTTAACCCGAAGTTGTATGTTATGGAAGTCGACAGATACTGTATTTAAACAAATAAATGACTTATGATGCATAACACAGCCTTGAGTTCATGGTAATACCATATATAATAATTACTTACTCAGAGAAATAAACTAACTTTGAACATAACGGCACGCACTTGAATTCAGAGAAATAAAACACTTCACTCAATCTGGCAAGTCCGCGAGCTTTAGACTCTAACGCGTCTGAAATAAACAACCCGATTACCACCGGCTGGCATCCTTATATACATTTAAGTTAATTAAAAATAACCCTTTCTTGGCTCTCATACTCGGCTTAGGATACGCCGGTCGTAAATCTTTAAGATTAATTAAACTGCTCATTGCCCTAAGATAGCCACACAAGTAGATCTCGGAACTAATTTTAGTTGAGTACTCCGCTAATTGAAAAATTGCTTCCGACCACCCTGACATAAATAGGATCCTAAAACATGATTGACATCTAATCATAGATAGCAACTAATCTGACATGTTTAGTGCCTTTAGAAAAATTGATTAACTCTTGGATTAGATCTTCCTGGAAACTTCGCTAGGGCGCTACTTGGGTGATCTTGCAGCGGTTTACAATTGCAGAATATTTATGCTACACGACCTTCATTCTAATAATTAGCATGCTAAAATTAAACTAGAAAATAACTATTTTTAGAAATACTAGAACTATTAGAGCGTATTAAAACAGTATGTTACAACGTGTCAAAAATATTAACTAGAATTGTGCAAAGACGAATGGAAACACGGGCGGAAGAAATACTAGGAGAAGACTAATTTGGGTTTAGGCGGAACAGCGGAACACGGGAGGCTATTTTAGCTCTGAGAGTGATAATGGAGAAAACAATAGAAAAAAGGGAAAGCGTGTATATAGGGTTTGTAGATTTGGAAAAAGCATTCGACAATGTAAAATGGAAAAAAATGTTTGAAATACTAAAAAAGATTGGAATGAGTTATAGGGATAGACGAATAGTACATAGCCTATACAAAGAGCAAACAGCAGTAATAGAATTAGAGCAGAAACGTATAGAAGTAAACATTAGGAAAGGGGTGAGACAGGGATGTGCCCTATCCCTATTGATTTTTAACTTGTACATAGAAGAGGCAATGAATACTTTCAAATGCAGGAAGACATTTGGAATTACTATACAAGGACAAAAAATTGATATGCTTAGATTTGCAGATGATATAGCAGTATTAGCGTCTAGCAAAGAAGAGTTAGAATCTGCTCTTAATGAAATGGAAACGGTTCTAACAGAGAGATACGGTATGAAAATTAACAAAACTAAAACTAAAGTTCTAGTATGCAAAGGTGGGGAAAATAAATCAAAAACAAAAATACAAGTATGTAACACGAACTTACAAGAGGTTAAGGATTTCTGCTATCTACGAAGCCAAATAACGCAAGATGGGAAAAGCACAAAAGATATAAAACAAAGATTAGCACAAAGTCGTGCTACATTTAACAAGAAAAAGCAACTACTGTGCTCAAAGACCACAAACATAGAAACAAGGAAAAGATTGCTTAAAACATATGTGTGGAGCACAGCACTGTACGGATGTGAAGCCTGGACAGTAGGAGAAGCGGACAAGAAAAAGGTAGAAGCCTTTGAAATGTGGTGCTACAGACGTATGATGAAGATATCATGGACAGACAAAGTTAAGAACGAAGAGGTACTAAAATGGTAGGGAAGAAAGAAATATGTGGAAAACGGGGAAAAATAGGAGAGATAGGATGATAAGCCACATACTACGGCATGAAGGAATAGTGCGGAATATATTAGAAGCAGAGATCGGAAAAAGAGAAGAAGAGGCAGACCTAGGTTAGACTACTGCACACAGATAGTAAAAGATGTAGGCTGTAGGGGTTTCAGGAGATGTAGGCTAGCCCAGAATAGAAATCAATGGAGGTACGCATCCAACGAATCCCAAGATGGATAAACTAATGACGAAAAAAATAACTGTGCTTAAACATGATGATTATTATAAGTAACTACAAGAATTGGTTGGGCAATATTCTCGAATAATGTTAAGTGTGAAAGAATTTACTGGAAAACCATTATTTCGGCCTACGTTTAAGTGTTGGGGGATCTTGGTAGCCACAGGTTGCTTAACCCTCTTCACTGAATCTCGGTGAAATAGGGCATAAAATGAGAAAACAATAGAAGGGGAACGAGCTGTATACACATGTTGTGTGAGAATTTCAAGGAACTATGTAGGCTAGCTTAGAATATAAATAAGTGCAGGTACGTGTCCAACTAGTTTTGAGACGGAAAACCTAATGCCGAAAAAATAAGCGCAGATAAATCTGATGATTAGTATAAACAACTAGTTGTTGGTTGCGAAATATCTGCAACTAATGTTGACTGTGCGAAAAGATATATTGGAAAATATATTAAATCGGTAAATGGTTAAGTGTTGGGGGAACTTGGCAGCCACAGGCTGCTTACCTCCCTTCACAACCACTGAAGGTAGGAAAAATAGGGTATATAACTGTAAAACAATAGAAGGTGACCGAACTGTATCTAACAAGAAAGAACAGCACCTATGAGGAAAGACAACAAACAAAGAACAAGAAGAAAATTGTTGAAAGCATATGTGTGGAGCACAGCACAGTATGCCTATGAAATACGGGCAGTCTGAAACGCAGACAGAAAAACGGTAGCAGCTTTTTGAAATACTGTGCTTCAGATGTATGAGGACGATAGCATGGACAAACAAAGATAATAACAAATAGGTTATTGAAATTGTAGGGAAACAAGGATATCCGGGGAAAAAGAGAAATAGAAGGGCGGAATACGTTCTAAAGCATTTTGGGAATAGTATGGGATATATTACAAGCAGAGATAGGAAAAAGAGGTAGATGTAGCCCTAGATCAGATAGTGCTAGATGCAGACTGTGCAAATTTCAGGGAAATTTGTAGGTTAGTTTAGAATAGGAAACAATGATGGTACGCGTCTAACCAGTTCCAGGACTGAAGACCTAATGATGAAGATGATCATAAAAAGCGTCTTAACATACGATATTGGAAAAACTTTGGCATACTACTCCATTTTCAGCCTTCAACTGACTAGGTTCAATGATAGATAAAACGTTTAAATGTACGGTCCATTAGAGTCGAAGATAAAATAAATCAAAATACTGCAGAAACAAAAATCTTAATACTAAAAACATTTTAAAATGGAAAATAAAAACATCAAAAGAGTAAGCTCCATAAATAAGAGTGGTTTACGTGGGTGTCCAAGATTCGAGTTGAGACAGACTGCGGAATCATAAAAACAATTTATCACAGAACTCATCTAAGGACAAAAAACTTGAAATTATTTGTAGTTACTTCCGGTTAGTTACCTTAGTTTATCTTCACGTAGTTCTTCGCTAAGTTTCGTTTGGTTGTTTATCACAACAAAATTGTCGATGAAGTATGCATGGAGCAAAGTTGTTCGGCTAAGCCTGTTGCATTTGAAAAGGGAGGTCTTGTGCAGTTCAATTTGCAATTCATCCAGTCTTATTATATGCAGCGTTTGCGATTTAATTAGTGATTGGAGGATACAGGAATGTTATCGGCAGTTGGCAATGTAAGTTGCGAAAGTAGAAGAAATCTCCAAGCAGAAAGACATATTTACTGAAAATGAATAAAAACAGTGCAAGATTGTTGATTCACACCCTACAGGATATTTTAAAACGATTCATAAAAATATACAAAAGCACTATGATATGCAAGATTTATTTTATTGGTAACAATTTCCGTTTACCGTGCATATCTTACTTTTCTAACAAACCGTCAGCCCCGGATATCT
>JARFIW010000541.1:0-40778 GCA_036346225.1 Platerodrilus igneus | reverse complement strand
GATTAGTTAAAGATTATGATTTTTTAACTATTATACAATTCTTGAACGACGTTGATGTTGAAGTTGAAAATTCGAGACTTGAAATTTGAAAAATTAAATCAAAAGTTAAATTCCTTAATAAGCAAAAAACATTTTCAAATGAACAGATCTAGAAATCAATCTCAGTATTTTAACTTTCCCGATAGGATAAAATCTTTCCAAAGTCAGCTTCGCTGAAAATGAACTCCAATTGCTTAGTTTGAGTCTTAAATGTGCTTTTAGTAATAACATTACAACAGAAAAGTTAAAGGAGTGTTCTATCGAAATAGACGTAGCGATAGAATGTATCACTACAAATATTATTAAATTTTCTCTTAGAGATGATATCTTTTGTATTCTACATAAAACGAAAAATTATAACCATAATAAAGTGTCGGCAAATGCCTTAATAATTATAAAGTATTGAAATTTATTAAGAAGAAAATTAAAGATCATAATCTTATTGTTACCAAAGCAGACAAGGGTAATTGTTTAGTAATTCTCGACAAATTAGATTATATCCAAAAAGTTGAAACTTATTTGGAAGAAAATAACATCACACTCTTAGACAGAAACCCTATCAATAAGTTAATTCAAAAAACAAATTTTTTTGCCAACAACTTTAGTGATTTTTTAACAGAATATGAGGCTCTTAAAGCCTTAATTTCTAGCAACCCCGTTACATCTAGGTTGTACGAATTGCCTAAAATTCTAAAGACCCTATTGAACCATTGTCAAAAAGTGGTGTATATAAACTAAATTGTGGAGATTGTCAGGCTACCATATCGGTAGAAGTTACAGACCGCTGAGAGTGAGAATAAAAGAACATTTGAATAAATCGGATAAATCAGCTTTTGGTCACCACATATCTTACAATAAACACACTTTCGAACCTAATTTGCATTCGAAATTAATACATAATATTACCTCAAAAAACTTTAATAGACTTGACTTTATTGAAGATCTCGAAATTGAAAGAGAATTACTAAGCAATAGCACTTGTTTAAACACTCAAATTAATTTTAATAGAAATTTTATTCCAATATATAAACGTCTAAATTGATTGAACTCCATTGGCTTAAAAAATATCACATACATTTGATATATTTTCATTAATTTTTCTGCGGTGATCCACTTTACGGATCGCACTCCTTAGTTGTCATTATATAGAAATAGCAATTTGTACTTATCGACTTCATCAACGACGTAGACAAGATGTAATCCAATTTTACTGGAGCAATCAATTATTTAACTAGTCTTTATTGATGTGATATTAGTTTTACTTAAAATTTCTCATATTTAATGTAATACTTTGACAGAATATTTAATTTTACGTTGACAATAAGTAACTATCGTAAATTTGGATTTTTATAGCTTTAACATGCTTACTTGTAGTGGACCAAAACATACCCCATCAGGTAACACAAAACCTATTGATTTATCCCACGCTCATCAACAACTAGTGGTTGATGAAGAGTCTGCAATTGCCCTGACGATTATTACTCATAAGGGTGCGTTCACTGTTAGACGTCTACAATTTGGCATTTCGGTGGCTCATGGAACATTCCAAGAATTTATTGAAAAACTCTTGCGGAATGTGAAAGGCTGAACTTTACATAGGCTCCTGGATTGCTCAAGCGATTGAGTTTGGACTGCTATCCATGAAAAAGCTTTTAAGAATGTAAAAAAAAACGAATTCTTCAAATGTAGTGGTGGTACACTACGATCCAATGAAACCAATAACTATTACTTGCGATGCTTCTCAATATGGTGTTGGTGCTGTTCTTAGCCACGTTTTATCAAACGAAGTGGAAGTTCCAATTGCATTTTACTCTAGAACAATGAATTCTACAGAAAGGGGATATTCACAGTCCGATCAGAAAGCTTTAAGCATTATTGCAGGAATAAAAAATTCCATAATTACTTGTATGGCATGAAATTCACAATTGTTACAGACCACAAACCACTTTTGGGTCTTTTAGCTCCGGAGAAGCCAACTCCAAATATTATTTCTCCTAGAATGCAACGTTGGATAATTACACTAAGTACTTATGATTACGAAATTAACTACAAACATGGCAAGCAAATTTCTAATGCAGATGGGTTAAGTAGACTGCCTTTGCATGTCATAGAACAAAATATCGAAAACCCTAAAGAAGGTCTATTATTGGAATCCATGGAAAATCCGCCTTTAGATGCTAAGTCAATTTTTCGCTAACGGCTAAGGATCCCATTCTGACACGTGTGTTAAACTGGATTTTCAAAGGATGGCCTGAAGGACGGGTATCGGAAGAGTTCAAAGTTTTTATGCCTGCAGGAACGAATTATTGTCACATAAAGGTTGCATTCACCGCGGATGTCGCGTGGTTATTCCAAAGGTAGGTACCGTAGGAATTCTTGAAGTACTGCATGCATGTCATCCCGGCATCATCAAGATGAATGCAATAGCAGAAGTTACGTCTGGTGAGCCAGGAATTGATGCTGAACTAGAAAATGTGGTTAAAGGTTGTAGAGAGTGTCAAACAAATGCACGCTCACCTCCAGCTTTCTCAGTATCTCCTTGGCAACCTACAAATAAACCGTGGTCAAGATTACATTTAGATTTTGCAGTGCCATTTATGGGAAAGGTTTTTCTAATAGTGGTGGATTCATTTTCTAAATGGCTGGAAGTTCGAATCGTTTCAAATACTTCTACTGAAGCAGTCACATCAATATTGTATGGGTTAATCGCTACTAACAGGTTGATATTCGATAATGAAACTGCATTTATTAGCGAACGGTGTTAACAATTTGGGAAAATACTATGAATTCGTTTAGTGACTACCGCTTCCCATCGACCACAAGGAAATGCACTGGCAGAAAGAATGATTCAAACAACTAAAGATTTTCTAAAAAAAAATATTATTAGAGATTGGAAATTTAAATTAGCTAAATTTTTATTATATCAGCACATCACTCCAAGGTCAACCACTGGTCGGAGTCCTAGCGAGATTCTTATGGACAGGAAGTTACAAATTGTGCTGGATAAACTAAATCCAGATTTATCTTCGGAGTTGCAACTTAAAAGGGAAGAAGACACCATCTTCATTAAGAATTAAAGTAGCGGTGATAAATGGATTCCTGCAATAATCTCTGAAGTTAGCGGACCTGTTTCTTACAAAGTTAAATTGCATGATGGATATATTTTGCGCAGGCATGTAGATCAAATCAAACTTAGATTTCCTGTTACATTAAATGATGAGGGTAATAGACAGAATTCAATTACTCACTGCCATCATAATCATTCGGATGTTCTATGTGACCGGTATATGCCGGCTGTTTCTAATGCGCCGTTAACAGATGACCAGGACAAAGCTGCTCCAATTTCAGCTACGTATGAGAGATCGCAACGAATTAGACAACCATCGGTGTACTTAAGTGATTATGTTGCTTAAGGGAAGAAGTGTTACGTTTGTGTTCATGAAATAGTTAGCCAAGATTTCTATGTTGCTAGACATCCTGAAAATAGGACTTGTCATGTTATGTCCATTCATATCACATAGAACTTTTAAAGAGTTCTCAGATTGAACACTTCTACTATTACCAGAATTGTTTAATATATTATTAAGGCATACATTACACATTACATAGTGTTATCAACAGTGCTCCCATGCCACTGGAAATTGTCAGGTAACTATCAAGTGCGTAAAATGCGCAGAAGGCCACTGGACGTATGAATGCACCAAATCCAGGGACACACCAGCAAAGTGTGCTAATTGTCACGGTCCTCATCCAGCCAGCAGCAAAGAATGTCCGGATTATACTAAAATAATCAAGAAAAATTTTGGAAACTAACCCAGATCAAAGCCTGCTATTGTTACTCATAAATGCACAATCCCAAACATAAATAACAACTCCTCTAACTGCACCTAAAATAAATCCATGGTCAAAGGTATGGCAACAAGACAAACAAAATATAGAAGTGATTAACGGAAAAGAAGATGTTATGGAATTTCAACAGCTGGTGCAAGAAATCGGAAAGTTAAACTCGTTAATCAATGTCAGTAATATGTTTAAGGCCATCAAAGATTTAAATATAGTGTTAAGTACTTATAAAACCCCATTGGAAAAGTTTACAGCTTTTAACAGCTTCACTTTAAACTTGAACAATTATGGAATACAAGATAAAATTAATGACGTGGAATGCAGACGGACTAAATAGTAAGATAGGTCAGTTAATATAGTACATAAGTGAAAATAAATTCGATATCATTATAATCAATGAAACTATATTAAAAAGTAAACAAAAAGTTAGAATTAGGGGATACGCTATAATTCGCAAGAATGGGCCTAATGAAATAGGACAAGGTGGGATTGCAATTGCTCTGAAAAATAGTGTACCACATAGTGTAGTTACTTTAGCAAACGTTAGTTTAGAAGCATTATGCATAAGGTTAGTTAATAATATTCACATAGTGTGTGCTTATAACTCACCAAGGAACAGAATAAGTGACAGGGACTTAAGTAGTTTTATTTAGTGTAAATAGTAAAGTAGTGTTAGCCAGCGACTTAAATGTAGGACACTCTATCTGGAACTGCCACAGGAATAACCACAACGGTATCACCTTAAGAGAATACACCAATAATAATAATATTCTAGAAGTATTGTACCAGGACCATCCTAGACATTTCCTTGAACGGCACCATGCCCACCACAATGACCACAATAGACTTAGTGATAATTAAAACATAAGACAAATAATAGAGCCAAAGTCAATAGCAGAGCTAGATTCGGATCACAATCTAGTATTATTTGAGCTTACAAATGGATAAACCCAATATTTTAAAGTAAAGGTGTAATCATACGAGAAAACAGATTGGAAACGTTTCAGAAAGGACCTCGATCAAAGCATTCAATTAACCCAAACAATCAATAGTGCCGAACAATTAGAGAAATGCATTGAAGACTTTACTCACATAATTAAAAATACTGTTAAAAACACAGCAGGGCTATCGAAATAGATCCCATGAAAGATGCACTACCGAACGAAATAAAAACTACAATAAGAAATAAAAACCGTATAAGAAAAATGTGGCAGGAAATCAGGACACTAAAAGACATCTAACAGAACTAAATAAGGAAGTAAGAATTCTTATAAAAGACTACCGTAATGCAACCTGTACAAGAAAACTAGAAAACCTATATCCACAAGATAAAACACTGTGGAAAATGACAAAATCGTTAAGGAAAACTTATGAACCTATATCTGCACTAAAACATAACAATACACAATACATCACTGATAAAGACAAAGCACATATACTGGCAGATCAAGATCAGTTCGCAAGTGTTCATACACTGGATCAGGACGATTCCTGTCATCAGGATATTAGCGATGAAAGTAAATCGATTCCTACAACATACAGAAAAATATTCTATTCCTGTAGATACATTAAAACAAATCATCTCAACTCCTCGGGAAATAGCGACGATTATAAAAACATTACCGAAAAATAAGGCCCCCAGTGAAGACAATACAAAATATAATAATTAAGAATTTATCAAAAGAAAAGCCATCTTGCGATACATGTACATATTTAATAGTATAATTAGGCTACAATATTTTCCGCACATATGGAAGACCACACTTATTGTTCCCATTATCAAACCCAGAAAGAATCCAACTGAAACAACAGGGTGCAGACCTATCAGCCTGCTTTCTACCTTAGGAAAGCTAGCGGAGAAATTATTACTCAAACGCATCATCAAGAAAGTATACATACCACTCAGCATGCACAATTTGGGTTCAAAACGCAACACGACACGACACAAGTGGTACGTACAGTGAATGATATCATGGTAAACTTTAATAAAAGCAAAGTAACAACGGCGATACTACTCGACATTGAAAAAGCATTTGACAAAGTCTGGATCACAGTTCTCATCTATAAACTAATTAATCTACAACTACCGATATACATAATAAAATTAATTCATTTATTCCTTACCGACCGAAACTTCATTGTCAACATTAATCAGAAACTAAAATTGTTAATGTCGGTGTATCGTAAGGTTCTATATTAGACCCAAAACTGTTTACCATATATCTACACGACTTCCCAGAGTTCCCTACGACTACCACAGCCCTCTTTGCCCTCAAGCTTGCCCTCAAGCATGGCAATTATTAGTAGCCAACAAATTCAATTCCATCGACATTTTATTCACCTACTACAAAAAATGGAAAATCATGGTTACTTTGACAAAAACGCAAGCTATTATTTATTCCAGAAAATTTACAAACACAGATTTTTAAGAAAATTAAAATGAACGGTTTAATATAATGGAAACTGATGGAATAAAATACTTAGGAGTACATCTCGATAAACGACTGAATTTCAAGCAGCAGATAAAGAAGAATACAAACAAGGGATATGCAAGTACGAAATCACTATTTAAATGCAGAAAGGTACCATAACTTTTGAACACCACATTGTTTGATCTTCTGGATGATGTTTCCACTCCACCTGATACAAGGTATGTGGTATCAGCATGATGGTGCCCGCCTCACCGAGGAATACAAGTGACCCAATGGCTGCACACTCATTTCCCAAATAAATGGATTGGTAACGGAGATCCTATATCATGGTCACCCAGATCACCCGACCTGAATCCTTGCGATTTTTATTTATGGGGTCACTTCAAGCAACTTGTTTATGCAGTGGAAATAAATGACCGTGATCAGTTATTGCAGAGGATTCAAGATGCTTTAATTCATAGTAGAAATGACATGAATTTAGTGCACGTGCAAAAAAGTTTAATTCATCGTTGCCAATTATGTATTCAAGAGAATGGACTAATTTTTCAACATTTACTCTAAGTTAATCTTGCTTTTTGTTTGTTGCAGTAAATGTTTTAGATTTCTTTAAATTATGATTACTTAATAATGTTTAAATAGAATTCTTTTTAAAAAGGCTATAATTTCTGAACAAAGAAAGATAGGACGTAAGTCTATATGAACATTTCTTCATGAATTTAAATCTACTTTTTATTGTCAAAGTTTGTAAAGAGGTTAATGAATCACCCTGTATATTATATTGTTTTAGATACCTATATGTCTGATGGACCAAATGAAGAAAGTTATGTACATCCTTAGACAGCAGGTGCAAGTTCGGCTGCATCAGTAACCTCAACTAAAAGAAAAACTACTGATGCATTCTCACGAACAAATCGCTTGTTATGTAAATGAATGCTATCTTGTTACTAGATTGTATTTCTCTTGGGAAGAAAAAGTTGCACAGTGATTTAACCGTAGACTGCAGAACGGAGATAAGCCTTCTAGCAGAGGTTCGTTTGCAGTTAATACAACTTCAATGTGAAGCTGCACAAAAGAGTTGGAGTCAAGACAAGTGGTACAATCACTGAAAATTCAATGTCAAAAGGAACAACACCATCTCATTATGGAAAAATTAAAATTAGAAGTGCAACTGCTGAAAAACAACTAAATCATTAAATTTTTACTTAGAACATTTTATTTTTTAATCTGAAAAAGCCTTTAATTTTATAATAAATATGCATTGATTTTAATGATTCTTGGAATTTGTACTGCTAAGAAACCCAATAAATTACATTAATTTAGTAACTATTACTACAATGATGAGTATAGGTTCTTCGATAAAACAACAAGTACGGAACTCTATTACTTTGCGGTTTGGGAACATTTTTTCTTGCACAAAGTTTTACAGTCGAATCATCATACTGTAACCAACTTGCACAACCCACATGATATGCATCAGTTAGGTAATAACCTTTTGTTGCTTCTTTGCCTTCATGGTAAACTATAGAAAATAATTTATACTGCTTCTCTTTAGCAGTGTAATTTGTCTTTGACGAAAGCAATTTAGAATCAATTTTAAGTCTATTGGAAATTCCACCAACTTATTTATTTTACTAAAACCATTTAATTTGTATTCAAAGCATTTGGGGTGAAGCACAACTACAAGTGGAGTTCTTGTAATGTAACTTGTTCCCATGCTTCAACTTCCTCGTTTGTCTTGATCATGAAATTGTGATTAGTTTTTAATATATAACAATAACTACGTAAATGTTAAATAAGTATAAGACTAATATTACTGTAGGGATAAAGGGATGAACCAATGATATGGAATTCACCTACCTTTAATGACTGCGATCTTGATTCAACGCTGGTCGATCAATGTAACGAAACTATTAATTGATTGCGGACTGTAGTAATGTTAATTAGCACACGAACCGATTGTACGGCACTAATTACTGCAAAATAACCACGACAACATATTGCGTACATGTGACGCTTGCTACGACTTTCGAAGCACTGGTATTTCTGTCCTTTCTCGCCATTTAGTCCCTTTTCTTGTAGGTAGGTAGTGAATAGAACCGGATTATAGGAAGGGTTAAATACTGTTAGGTTAAAGGATAAGCGACATTAATTAATATCTATAAGCTTAAGGTAAAACGTGTAAATAGGGTAAATAAGCCTAAACATACCGCCCACCAAAATAAGTGTGAAGCAACTTATTTTAAAAGTAAACGGCAACAAATACTTATACGTATACACTTACGAAAAATACTAAAACTATTTTTACAAAGGAAGAGGATATAGTTTAACAAGTGGTCTTTTGAGAAAACCTTGCATTGTTTTCACACCTGCCACGCGGCTAATGTTGTCTGAACCAACATACAGTTTTTCTATGCGCCCTAATTTCCAATGTAAAGGTGCGACTTGATTGTCATGAATTAAGACTAACGTTCCAATTTTCGCCTCAGAAGTAGGGTAAACCATTTTGCCTTCTGTTGCAAAGAATGCAGATATTCATTACGCCAACGCTTCCAAAATGATTGTTGGATGCGTTGAATAAGTTGCCAACGATCTAATTTTGATATTTCCAACTCAAGGAGAACTGGATCGGGTATGACAGAAACAGGCTCTATATTCAAAAAATGGGACGGACTTAAAAATGAAAAATCATTCGGATCTGAGCTCATGGGGCACAGAGGCCTTGAATTTAAAATGGCTTCAACCTGAATTAAAACCGTGTTTAATTCCTCGTATGATAATATCTGGTCGCCAATCACTCTTTTTAAATGTGTCTTGACAGACTTAATTCCAGCCTCCCACAACCCTCCAAAATGATGAGCTGAGGAGGATTGAACACGAATTCAATTCCTTCAGCATGCGCTGATTGAGTCATCAGTTGCGAGATTTCGTTCGATGCTCCAACAAAATTGGTACCGCAATCGGAATAGAGTTTTAGGCATTTACCCCGGCGGGCTATAAAGCGTCGTAACGCGGCTATAAAAGCATCCGCCGACAAACTTGACACAAGCTCTAAATGAAGAGCCTTTGTGCTGAAGCAAACAAATAAACAAATGTAAGCCTTTAGTGACCTTATACCTCGATTACGGCTCATGAGAATACAGAAAGGACCTCCAAAATCAACTCCCGTGTGTAGGAAGGCCTTTACAGAGGTAAACCTTGATGCAGGCAAATCACCCATCGGAGGACAATAAGCAATTGGTTTCACTCTAAAACATCGAATACAAGATTTTAAACACTGACGTATGACTCTTTTGCTGACAAAATCCAATAATTTTGGGTTAGTAAAATTGTGTGGCTTTAAGACCAGGGTGTAAGTATGTTTTATGGCAGTCCAAGATGATTAATTCTGTTAATCTGTGAGTGCGAGGAAGTACCAATGGAAATTTTGTTTCATATGGTAATTCCGAGTTTCTGAGCCGACCGCCCACCCTCAACAAACCACGCGAGTCGATAAAAGGGGTAAGAGGTCGAAGATGTTTACTAATTACCTTACCCCGTTTAATATTTTCTATATCCTGACCAAATGATTCTTGCTGAATTCTCTTAATCAATAATTCCATAGCGTGTTGCTGAGACACAGACACGTTATCCAAATTCTCACCAATTGCCTGTCTAGCAAATTGTAACTTACGAACAAACTGGTAAACATATGAAATAATTCTACATATTTTTTGTAGATTTGAAAATCTTTCTAGTAATGAATCTAAAAAATTATCTGTCACAACAACATTTAATACCAATGTACGTTTCTCCACATCTATTGGAGATGTATCGATTAACTTTGGCATGTGGGTAACCGGCCAATTTTCTTCTGGAAGTGACAACCATGGAGGGCCTGTCCACCATAACTGATGATTGACTAAATCTGATGCTAACATCCCTCTACAGGCGCAGTCTGCGGGGTTATCATGTGACCGAACATGGTTCCAAGATGCAGGAGGAACGCGATCCTGAATATGCGAAATCCGATTGCTTATAAAGGTTTTCCAGTTATAAGATGACGATCGAATCCAACAAAGAGCGACTGTAGAATCGGACCAAGCAACTATACGATCTAACGACAAACGAGTTTTATATGTATTTTGGACAAATGCCACTACATCAGACAATAACACAGCACCGCACAATTCGAGTCTTGGCAACGATATGCGCTTTGTGGGCGCAAGTCTAGATTTTGCACATACTAAGGCAACCTTTATATCACCCTGTATGTCAACAGTACGAAAGTAAATCACAGTAGCATACCCTGCCTCTGAAGCGTCACAGAACGCATGCAGCTGTAGATCTTGAACATCATCAGAAATAATCCACCGAGGAATTTTAAGGTCTGATAATTGCGACATTTGTTGCAAATAAATTTTCCACTTTGAACGTATGGTCAACGGGGGACTGTCATCCCATTCAAATCCTAAAATCCATAACGATTGTATTAAATGCTTGGCCAAAAATACTAAAGGCGCTAATAGCCCTAACGGATCAAAGATCCTTGCTACTTCGGACAACATATTTCTTTTAGTACATGGTCTGTCTATGATATTTGTATCATAGAAGAATTGATCAAGCGACGGTTGCCACCGCAAACCTAATACCTTTTGGGTAACATTGTTAGATTCCTCGAAGGAAACAGCTTGTTGATAACGATAAGATTCTGGTAAATCATCAATGATACTAGCAATGTTACTATTCCATTTTCTCAATGTAAAACCTCCAGCCTCACAAATCTGATTTAATTCAGAAACTAGACGTTTAGCTTCATCAGGTGAACTGCACCCGGTAATCACATCATCGACATAAACATCCGACAACAAAACTTTGGCAGCGTTTGGATATTTAGGTGCTTCAGCATTCGCAAGCTCCTTAATAACACGCATTGCCAAGAACGGTGATGAAGTAACTCCGTAGGTAACAGTATTCAATTGATACTCGACTATTGACTCTGATGACGTTGGTCTCCAAAGTATTTTTTGATAAGCCCGATGATTCGGAGCAACAAAAATCTGCCTGTACATCTGTTTAATATCGGCAGTTAATACAATGGGATATAAACGAAAATCCAACAACAAAGCAAAAATATCTTTCTGAAGCGGAGGTCCTGGCATCAAATGTTCATTCAATGAACCACCACTGGGACAAACCGCGGATGCGTCAAACACCACTCAATTTGTGTAGTAGTGCTTTCCGGTTTCATAACCGCATGGTGCGGAATATAATATTCCGGAGATGGAATATTGCTACTCATTGAGGCATTTACTGGTGTCATATGCCCACTGTCGGAATAGTCTTGCATAAATTGTTTATACAAAGTGTATAATTCCTGATTCTTTTCCAAGCGACGTTCTAATAATAAAACCGATTAAGTGCGACATCCCGAGACCCAACAAACAACGGTTCAGGACCACTAAACGGCAACGATACAACGAAACGACCTGTTTTGTCTCTCGAATAATTGCTACGAAAGTGTTTTCACAAATTTCCTCTTGTGGGGATAACTTGTGTGTTGGAATGTCCGGAATGTTTTCCAGTTCCCAGAATCTAGTGATCCTAGACTCTAAGGGTTCTACGAATGCACACAATGACGTGCCACTTGTCACTGGAGACACAAATTTGCTTGTCAGTAACCAACCAAATGAAGTGCAATTGCAACTGGTTCATCAGGTGAACCCGAACGAGTTTCATTACCCAAAGTGCGGGCAAAAATATCTGCTCCCAACAACAAGTCTATATTACCTGGTTTATCAAAAGAGGGATCGGCTAAGTCTAAACCTTTTATATGTATCCAATTTTTCGAGGAGATTGGAGCCGTTGGTAACTTTCCACAAATTTCTGGCAATACAAATGCTTGAACTGAATATTCTGGCATTGTGTGTCCAACGGGTTTAATTTTACAAACTACCTTTCCGGTAATATGAGATGACGCTAACCCCAACCCTTCTACCTTTAATGCAACCTTTGATTTATTTAATCCAAGCCGTTGACGGCATTTTCCGTTATAAAAGATTCCATACTTCCACAATCCAATAATGCTCTTACGATTTGCGCTTGTCCAAATTCATTGCGAATAGAAACTTGAACTGTTAATAACAATGTAGAAGCACTTGACAATTTCGACGAGAACAATGTACTACAATTTGAAGTAGAGACAACATTTGAAACATCTGCAGCAGCAGAATTTTCAAAATGAAGGAGGGTATTGTGACCCTTTTGTGACATTTTTACATACCGATTTTGAAGGGCATGTTGCAATTTTATGTGTATCTTGAAGACAATTGATACACAAATTTTTATCCTTTGCAGTATTATACCTTTCTTGAGGAACCTTATCCAAAAATTTGACAACGATAAATCTGATGATTACCATTGCAAACCAAACATTTTACCGCGTTTGAAGTTGTAAGTAATGAGGTTTTAACATATGACTTCGGATTAAAAGAAAAACGCTTTTCCTTAATGTTTGTATTCAATGTGTGTTTTGAACTTGACTTCGATGGTTCGGACGAAATCATACTACTAATTTCCAAAGCTTTACACTGTTTTTCAAGAAATGATTTCAATTGCTCGTATGTAGGTATTTCTTCATTATTTTCAACCTCAAATGCCTTTAAGAGGTCAGCATCAACCTTTTGCTCAACAAATTAAACAATATTAAATTAAGTAAATCAATTTTTATTTGACGTAAACCTGACAAATTCTCTGTAAAACAATTCAACAAATCCCTAAGTTCTGTATGTGATTTTGCTTTCACCTTAGGACAATTTTCAAGAGCTGACCAATATGTATTGACAATCAAACGACGTGAGTCATAGCGTTGTACTATAACGGAGTATGCAATTTCATAATTGTCATTATTTATTGGTAGATGACGAATTAAATTTCTGGAATCTACATCCAACGCTTCAGTAAGAAATAAAACTTTTCGATTGGTAATAACTGTGTATTTAAATGAATGAGATTTTTATACAAACTATGAAACGATTCCCAATGCTCTATGCGTCCAGAAAAGCTCCCAATTGCGACCTTTGGAAGTTTTAAATTACTGGTGATACCTATACCAGCGGTATCATACGACGATCTACTTGTAGAAAACGGTTTCGCTTCCTGCTTACTTTCAACCAAACTAACAAATTTTGCCCCAATAACTTTAATTGATATTAAAGTTTTATCCAATTCAATTCTGATTGCTGTAATCTGACTCAAACTGTCCGAATCATCCTCGTCTAACACACACCTTTGTAGGATGCATCAAATTCTTCCTTTATCTCTACAGCTGACTGTACCATCATCGTAGCGATTGCTTGGTTTTCAAGATTATATTCCAACTTTGAAATACTTTCAAACAAATTTTCTATCCTATCCAAACACCCTTTTCCATCTACTATAAGACGGTCCATAAGCATCTGAGTCATTTCGAACAAAATAGATATTCCCTAAACACGAGTACCCTTGTCACAAAATAACAAATCTTAAAGATGTAGACCCAAACTAATGATGAACATGTAACTACTCTACCAATTTTCAGAAACTAGCAATTATGTCGCTAATCCTGAGTGACACTTTAATTTAACGTTAAAATGAGACTTGTGTTGACCACAACCCTTAAGATACCTCGAGGAATAACGGTTCCTTAAGCTCTCACCAAAATAGATTAGTGCAGCTTCAGGTATACAATGCAAGTTCTTAGAACAGGGGTATCGCAATGATGTTTTTCCTATTTGTATATTTAAGAAGTAACTTTTTAAAATGCAACGGCATGCACAAATATTATGAAATAAGCCTAACTGCAATTACTATTAATGTGTAAAACTGACCTGATTACTCTAATTGTTTGATTAGATAATCAATTTTTATATGCAAATATTAATTAATGCGGTCGAAAGGAACCAAAATGTAGGGATAAAGGGATGAACCAATGATATGGAATTCACCTACCTTTAATGACTGCGATCTTGATTCAACGCTGGTCGATCAATGTAACGAAACTATTAATTGATTGCGGACTGTAGTAATGTTAATTAGCACACGAACCGATTGTACGGCACTAATTACTGCAAAATAACCACGACAACATATTGCGTACATGTGACGCTTGCTACGACTTTCGAAGCACTGGTATTTCTGTCCTTTCTCGCCATTTAGATCTCGAAATTGAAAGAGAATTACTAAGCAATAGCACTTGTTTAAACACTCAAATTAATTTTAATAGAAATTTTATTCCAATATATAAACGTCTAAATTGATTGAACTCCATTGACTTAAAAAATATCACATATATTTGATACATTTTCATTAATTTTACTGCGGTGATCCACTTTTCGGATCGCACTCCTTAGTTGTCATTATATAGAAATAGCAATTTGTACTTATCGACTTCATCAACGACGTAGACAAGATGTAATCCAATTTTACTGGAGCAATCAATTATTTAACTAGTCTTTATTGATGTGATATTAGTTTTACACTTAAAATTTCTCATATTTAATGTAATACTTTGACAGAATATTTAATTTTACGTTGACAATAAGTAACTATCGTAAATTTGGATTTTTATAGCTTTAACATGCTTACTTGTAGTGGACCAAAACATACCCCATCAGGTAACACAAAACCTATTGATTTATCCCACGCTCATCAACAACTAGTGGTTGATGAAGAGTCTGCAATTGCCCTGACGATTATTACTCATAAGGGTGCGTTCACTGTTAGACGTCTACAATTTGGCATTTCGGTGGCTCATGGAACATTCCAAGAATTTATTGAAAACTCTTGCGGAATGTGAAAGGCTGAACTTTACATAGGCTCCTGGATTGCTCAAGCGATTGAGTTTGGACTGCTATCCATGAAAAAGCTTTTAAGAATGTAAAAAACGAATTCTTCAAATGTAGTGGTGGTACACTACGATCCAATGAAACCAATAACTATTACTTGCGATGCTTCTCAATATGGTGTTGGTGCTGTTCTTAGCCACGTTTTATCAAACGAAGTGGAAGTTCCAATTGCATTTTACTCTAGAACAATGAATTCTACAGAAAGGGGATATTCACAGTCCGATCAGAAAGCTTTAAGCATTATTGCAGGAATAAAAAATTCCATAATTACTTGTATGGCATGAAATTCACAATTGTTACAGACCACAAACCACTTTTGGGTCTTTTAGCTCCGGAGAAGCCAACTCCAAATATTATTTCTCCTAGAATGCAACGTTGGATAATTACACTAAGTACTTATGATTACGAAATTAACTACAAACATGGCAAGCAAATTTCTAATGCAGATGGGTTAAGTAGACTGCCTTTGCATGTCATAGAACAAAATATCGAAAACCCTAAAGAAGGTCTATTATTGGAATCCATGGAAAATCCGCCTTTAGATGCTAAGTCAATTTTTTCGCTAACGGCTAAGGATCCCATTCTGACACGTGTGTTAAACTGGATTTTCAAAGGATGGCCTGAAGGACGGGTATCGGAAGAGTTCAAAGTTTTTTATGCCTGCAGGAACGAATTATTGTCACATAAAGGTTGCATTCACCGCGGATGTCGCGTGGTTATTCCAAAGGTAGGTACCGTAGGAATTCTTGAAGTACTGCATGCATGTCATCCCGGCATCATCAAGATGAATGCAATAGCAAGAAGTTACGTCTGGTGAGCCAGGAATTGATGCTGAACTAGAAAATGTGGTTAAAGGTTGTAGAGAGTGTCAAACAAATGCACGCTCACCTCCAGCTTTCTCAGTATCTCCTTGGCAACCTACAAATAAACCGTGGTCAAGATTACATTTAGATTTTGCAGTGCCATTTATGGGAAAGGTTTTTCTAATAGTGGTGGATTCATTTTCTAAATGGCTGGAAGTTCGAATCGTTTCAAATACTTCTACTGAAGCAGTCACATCAATATTGTATGGGTTAATCGCTACTAACAGGTTGATATTCGATAATGAAACTGCATTTATTAGCGAACGGTGTTAACAATTTGGGAAAATACTATGAATTCGTTTAGTGACTACCGCTTCCCATCGACCACAAGGAAATGCACTGGCAGAAAGAATGATTCAAACAACTAAAGATTTTCTAAAAAAAAATATTATTAGAGATTGGAAATTTAAATTAGCTAAATTTTTATTATATCAGCACATCACTCCAAGGTCAACCACTGGTCGGAGTCCTAGCGAGATTCTTATGGACAGGAAGTTACAAATTGTGCTGGATAAACTAAATCCAGATTTATCTTCGGAGTTGCAACTTAAAAGGGAAGAAGACACCATCTTCATTAAGAATTAAAGTAGCGGTGATAAATGGATTCCTGCAATAATCTCTGAAGTTAGCGGACCTGTTTCTTACAAAGTTAAATTGCATGATGGATATATTTTGCGCAGGCATGTAGATCAAATCAAACTTAGATTTCCTGTTACATTAAATGATGAGGGTAATAGACAGAATTCAATTACTCACTGCCATCATAATCATTCGGATGTTCTATGTGACCGGTATATGCCGGCTGTTTCTAATGCGCCGTTAACAGATGACCAGGACAAAGCTGCTCCAATTTCAGCTACGTATGAGAGATCGCAACGAATTAGACAACCATCGGTGTACTTAAGTGATTATGTTGCTTAAGGGAAGAAGTGTTACGTTTGTGTTCATGAAATAGTTAGCCAAGATTTCTATGTTGCTAGACATCCTGAAAATAGGACTTGTCATGTTATGTCCATTCATATCACATAGAACTTTTAAAGAGTTCTCAGATTGAACACTTCTACTATTACCAGAATTGTTTAATATATTATTAAGGCATACATTACACATTACATAGTGTTATCAACAGTGCTCCCATGCCACTGGAAATTGTCAGGTAACTATCAAGTGCGTAAAATGCGCAGAAGGCCACTGGACGTATGAATGCACCAAATCCAGGGACACACCAGCAAAGTGTGCTAATTGTCACGGTCCTCATCCAGCCAGCAGCAAAGAATGTCCGGATTATACTAAAATAATCAAGAAAAATTTTGGAAACTAACCCAGATCAAAGCCTGCTATTGTTACTCATAAATGCACAATCCCAAACATAAATAACAACTCCTCTAACTGCACCTAAAATAAATCCATGGTCAAAGGTATGGCAACAAGACAAACAAAATATAGAAGTGATTAACGGAAAAGAAGATGTTATGGAATTTCAACAGCTGGTGCAAGAAATCGGAAAGTTAAACTCGTTAATCAATGTCAGTAATATGTTTAAGGCCATCAAAGATTTAAATATAGTGTTAAGTACTTATAAAACCCCATTGGAAAAGTTTACAGCTTTTAACAGCTTCACTTTAAACTTGAACAATTATGGAATACAAGATAAAATTAATGACGTGGAATGCAGACGGACTAAATAGTAAGATAGGTCAGTTAATATAGTACATAAGTGAAAATAAATTCGATATCATTATAATCAATGAAACTATATTAAAAAGTAAACAAAAAGTTAGAATTAGGGGATACGCTATAATTCGCAAGAATGGGCCTAATGAAATAGGACAAGGTGGGATTGCAATTGCTCTGAAAAATAGTGTACCACATAGTGTAGTTACTTTAGCAAACGTTAGTTTAGAAGCATTATGCATAAGGTTAGTTAATAATATTCACATAGTGTGTGCTTATAACTCACCAAGGAACAGAATAAGTGACAGGGACTTAAGTAGTTTTATTTAGTGTAAATAGTAAAGTAGTGTTAGCCAGCGACTTAAATGTAGGACACTCTATCTGGAACTGCCACAGGAATAACCACAACGGTATCACCTTAAGAGAATACACCAATAATAATAATATTCTAGAAGTATTGTACCAGGACCATCCTAGACATTTCCCTTGGAACGGCACCATGCCCACCACAATGACCACAATAGACTTAGTGATAATTAAAAACATAAGACAAATAATAGAGCCAAAGTCAATAGCAGAGCTAGATTCGGATCACAATCTAGTATTATTTGAGCTTACAAATGGATAAACCCAATATTTTAAAGTAAAGGTGTAATCATACGAGAAAACAGATTGGAAACGTTTCAGAAAGGACCTCGATCAAAGCATTCAATTAACCCAAACAATCAATAGTGCCGAACAATTAGAGAAATGCATTGAAGACTTTACTCACATAATTAAAAATACTGTTAAAAACACAGCAGGGCTATCGAAATAGATCCCATGAAAGATGCACTACCGAACGAAATAAAAACTACAATAAGAAATAAAAACCGTATAAGAAAAATGTGGCAGGAAATCAGGACACTAAAAGACAACTAACAGAACTAAATAAGGAAGTAAGAATTCTTATAAAAGACTACCGTAATGCAACCTGCACAAGAAAACTAGAAAACCTACATCCACAAGATAAAACACTGTGGAAAATGACAAAATCGTTAAGGAAAACTTATGAACCTATATCTGCACTAAAACATAACAATACACAATACATCACTGATAAAGACAAAGCACATATACTGGCAGATCAAGATCAGTTCGCAAGTGTTCATACACTGAATCAGGACGATTCCTGTCATCAGGATATAGCGATGAAAGTAAATCGATTCCTACAACATACAGAAAAATATTCTATTCCTGTAGATACATTAAAACAAATCATCTTAACTCATCGGGAAATAGCGATGATTATAAAAACATTACCGAAAAATAAGGCCCCCAGTGAAGACAATACAAAATATAATAATTAAGAATTTGTCAAAAGAAAAGCAATCTTGCAATACATGTACATATTTAATAGTATAATTAGGCTACAATATTTTCCGCACATATGGAAGACCACACTTATTGTTCCCATTATCAAACCCAGAAAGAATCCAACTGAAGCAACATGGTGCAGACCTATCAGCCTGCTTTCTACCTTAGGAAAGTTAGCGGAGAAATTATTACTCAAACGCATCATCAAGAAAGTATACATACCACTCAGCACGCACAATTTGGGTTTAAAACGCAACACGACACGACACAAGTGGTACGTACAGTGAATGATATCATGGTAAACTTTAATAAAAGCAAAGTAACAACGGCGATACTACTCGACATTGAAAAAGCATTTGACAAAGTCTGGATCACAGTTCTCATCTATAAACTAATTAATCTACAACTACCGATATACATAATAAAATTAATTCATTTATTCCTTACCGACCGAAACTTCATTGTCAACATTAATCAGAAACTAAAATTGTTAATGTCGGTGTATCGTAAGGTTCTATATTAGACCCAAAACTGTTTACCATATATCTACACGACTTCCCAGAGTTCCCTACGACTACCACAGCCCTCTTTGCCCTCAAGCTTGCCCTCAAGCATGGCAATTATTAGTAGCCAACAAATTCAATTCCATCGACATTTTATTCACCTACTACAAAAAATGGAAAATCATGGTTACTTTGACAAAAACGCAAGCTATTATTTATTCCAGAAAATTTACAAACACAGATTTTTAAGAAAATTAAAATGAACGGTTTAATATAATGGAAACTGATGGAATAAAATACTTAGGAGTACATCTCGATAAACGACTGAATTTCAAGCAGCAGATAAAGAAGAATACAAACAAGGGATATGCAAGTACGAAATCACTATTTAAATGCAGAAAGGTACCATAACTTTTTGAACACCACATTGTTTGATCTTCTGGATGATGTTTCCACTCCACCTGATACAAGGTATGTGGTATCAGCATGATGGTGCCCCGCCTCACCGAGGAATACAAGTGACCCAATGGCTGCACACTCATTTCCCAAATAAATGGATTGGTAACGGAGATCCTATATCATGGTCACCCAGATCACCCGACCTGAATCCTTGCGATTTTTATTTATGGGGTCACTTCAAGCAACTTGTTTATGCAGTGGAAATAAATGACCGTGATCAGTTATTGCAGAGGATTCAAGATGCTTTAATTCATAGTAGAAATGACATGAATTTAGTGCACGTGCAAAAAAGTTTAATTCATCGTTGCCAATTATGTATTCAAGAGAATGGACTAATTTTTCAACATTTACTCTAAGTTAATCTTGCTTTTTGTTTGTTGCAGTAAATGTTTTAGATTTCTTTAAATTATGATTACTTAATAATGTTTAAATAGAATTCTTTTTAAAAAGGCTATAATTTCTGAACAAAGAAAGATAGGACGTAAGTCTATATGAACATTTCTTCATGAATTTAAATCTACTTTTTATTGTCAAAGTTTGTAAAGAGGTTAATGAATCACCCTGTATATTATATTGTTTTAGATACCTATATGTCTGATGGACCAAATGAAGAAAGTTATGTACATCCTTAGACAGCAGGTGCAAGTTCGGCTGCATCAGTAACCTCAACTAAAGAAAACTACTGATGCATTCTCACGAACAAATCGCTTGTTATGTAAATGAATGCTATCTTGTTACTAGATTGTATTTCTCTTGGGAAGAAAAAGTTGCACAGTGATTTAACCGTAGACTGCAGAACGGAGATAAGCCTTCTAGCAGAGGTTCGTTTGCAGTTAATACAACTTCAATGTGAAGCTGCACAAAAAGAGTTGGAGTCAAGACAAGTGGTACAATCACTGAAAATTCAATGTCAAAAGGAACAACACCATCTCATTATGGAAAAATTAAAATTAGAAGTGCAACTGCTGAAAAAACAACTAAATCATTAAATTTTTACTTAGAACATTTTATTTTTTTAATCTGAAAAAGCCTTTAATTTTATAATAAATATGCATTGATTTTTAATGATTCTTGGAATTTGTACTGCTAAGAAACCCAATAAATTACATTAATTTAGTAACTATTACTACAATGATGAGTATAGGTTCTTCGATAAAACAACAAGTACGGAACTCTATTACTTTGCGGTTTGGGAACATTTTTTTCTTGCACAAAGTTTTACAGTCGAATCATCATACTGTAACCAACTTGCACAACCCACATGATATGCATCAGTTAGGTAATAACCTTTTGTTGCTTCTTTGCCTTCATGGTAAACTATAGAAAATAATTTATACTGCTTCTCTTTAGCAGTGTAATTTGTCTTTGACGAAAGCAATTTAGAATCAATTTTTAAGTCTATTGGAAATTCCACCAACTTATTTATTTTACTAAAACCATTTAATTTGTATTCAAAGCATTTGGGGTGAAGCACAACTACAAGTGGAGTTCTTGTAATGTAACTTGTTCCCATGCTTCAACTTCCTCGTTTGTCTTGATCATGAAATTGTGATTAGTTTTTAATATATAACAATAACTACGTAAATGTTAAATAAGTATAAGACTAATATTACTGTAGGGATAAAGGGATGAACCAATGATATGGAATTCACCTACCTTTAATGACTGCGATCTTGATTCAACGCTGGTCGATCAATGTAACGAAACTATTAATTGATTGCGGACTGTAGTAATGTTAATTAGCACACGAACCGATTTGCGGCACTAATTACTGCAAAATAACCACGACAACATATTGCGTACATGTGACGCTTGCTACGACTTTCGAAGCACTGGTATTTCTGTCCTTTCTCGCCATTTAGTCCCTTTTCTTGTAGGTAGGTAGTGAATAGAACCGGATTATAGGAAGGGTTAAATACTGTTAGGTTAAAGGATAAGCGACATTAATTAATATCTATAAGCTTAAGGTAAAACGTGTAAATAGGGTAAATAAGCCTAAACATACCGCCCACCAAAATAAGTGTGAAGCAACTTATTTTAAAAGTAAACGGCAACAAATACTTATACGTATACACTTACGAAAAATACTAAAACTATTTTTACAAAGGAAGAGGATATAGTTTAACAAGTGGTCTTTTGAGAAAACCTTGCATTGTTTTCACACCTGCCACGCGGCTAATGTTGTCTGAACCAACATACAGTTTTTCTATGCGCCCTAATTTCCAATGTAAAGGTGCGACTTGATTGTCATGAATTAAGACTAACGTTCCAATTTTCGCCTCAGAAGTAGGGGTAAACCATTTTGCCTTCTGTTGCAAAGAATGCAGATATTCATTACGCCAACGCTTCCAAAATGATTGTTGGATGCGTTGAATAAGTTGCCAACGATCTAATTTTGATATTTCCAACTCAAGGAGAACTGGATCGGGTATGACAGAAACAGGCTCTATATTCAAAAAATGGGACGGACTTAAAAATGAAAAATCATTCGGATCTGAGCTCATGGGGCACAGAGGCCTTGAATTTAAAATGGCTTCAACCTGAATTAAAACCGTGTTTAATTCCTCATATGATAATATCTGGTCGCCAATCACTCTTTTTAAATGTGTCTTGACAGACTTAATTCCAGCCTCCCACAACCCTCCAAAATGATGAGCTGAGGGAGGATTGAACACGAATTCAATTCCTTCAGCATGCGCTGATTGAGTCATCAGTTGCGAGATTTCGTTCGATGCTCCAACAAAATTGGTACCGCAATCGGAATAGAGTTTTAGGCATTTACCCGGCGGGCTATAAAGCGTCGTAACGCGGCTATAAAAGCATCCGCCGACAAACTTGACACAAGCTCTAAATGAAGAGCCTTTGTGCTGAAGCAAACAAATAAACAAATGTAAGCCTTTAGTGACCTTATACCTCGATTACGGCTCATGAGAATACAGAAAGGACCTCCAAAATCAACTCCCGTGTGTAGGAAGGCCTTTACAGAGGTAAACCTTGATGCAGGCAAATCACCCATCGGAGGACAATAAGCAATTGGTTTCACTCTAAAACATCGAATACAAGATTTTAAACACTGACGTATGACTCTTTTGCTGACAAAATCCAATAATTTTGGGTTAGTAAAATTGTGTGGCTTTAAGACCAGGGTGTAAGTATGTTTTATGGCAGTCCAAGATGATTAATTCTGTTAATCTGTGAGTGCGAGGAAGTACCAATGGAAATTTTGTTTCATATGGTAATTCCGAGTTTCTGAGCCGACCGCCCACCCTCAACAAACCACGCGAGTCGATAAAAGGGGTAAGAGGTCGAAGATGTTTACTAATTACCTTACCCCGTTTAATATTTTCTATATCCTGACCAAATGATTCTTGCTGAATTCTCTTAATCAATAATTCCATAGCGTGTTGCTGAGACACAGACACGTTATCCAAATTTTCACCAATTGCCTGTCTAGCAAATTGTAACTTACGAACAAACTGGTAAACATATGAAATAATTCTACATATTTTTTGTAGATTTGAAAATCTTTCTAGTAATGAATCTAAAAAATTATCTGTCACAACAACATTTAATACCAATGTACGTTTCTCCACATCTATTGGAGATGTATCGATTAACTTTGGCATGTGGGTAACCGGCCAATTTTCTTCTGGAAGTGACAACCATGGAGGGCCTGTCCACCATAACTGATGATTGACTAAATCTGATGCTAACATCCCTCTACAGGCGCAGTCTGCGGGGTTATCATGTGACCGAACATGGTTCCAAGATGCAGGAGGAACGCGATCCTGAATATGCGAAATCCGATTGCTTATAAAGGTTTTCCAGTTATAAGATGACGATCGAATCCAACAAAGAGCGACTGTAGAATCGGACCAAGCAACTATACGATCTAACGACAAACGAGTTTTATATGTATTTTGGACAAATGCCACTACATCAGACAATAACACAGCACCGCACAATTCGAGTCTTGGCAACGATATGCGCTTTGTGGGCGCAAGTCTAGATTTTGCACATACTAAGGCAACCTTTATATCACCCTGTATGTCAACAGTACGAAAGTAAATCACAGTAGCATACCCTGCCTCTGAAGCGTCACAGAACGCATGCAGCTGTAGATCTTGAACATCATCAGAAATAATCCACCGAGGAATTTTAAGGTCTGATAATTGCGACATTTGTTGCAAATAAATTTTCCACTTTGAACGTATGGTCAACGGGGGACTGTCATCCCATTCAAATCCTAAAATCCATAACGATTGTATTAAATGCTTGGCCAAAAATACTAAAGGCGCTAATAGCCCTAACGGATCAAAGATCCTTGCTACTTCGGACAACATATTTCTTTTAGTACATGGTCTGTCTATGATATTTGTATCATAGAAGAATTGATCAAGCGACGGTTGCCACCGCAAACCTAATACCTTTTGGGTAACATTGTTAGATTCCTCGAAGGAAACAGCTTGTTGATAACGATAAGATTCTGGTAAATCATCAATGATACTAGCAATGTTACTATTCCATTTTCTCAATGTAAAACCTCCAGCCTCACAAATCTGATTTAATTCAGAAACTAGACGTTTAGCTTCATCAGGTGAACTGCACCCGGTAATCACATCATCGACATAAACATCCGACAACAAAACTTTGGCAGCGTTTGGATATTTAGGTGCTTCAGCATTCGCAAGCTCCTTAATAACACGCATTGCCAAGAACGGTGATGAAGTAACTCCGTAGGTAACAGTATTCAATTGATACTCGACTATTGACTCTGATGACGTTGGTCTCCAAAGTATTTTTGATAAGCCCGATGATTCGAGCAACAAAAATCTGCCTGTACATCTGTTTAATATCGGCAGTTAATACAATGGGATATAAACGAAAATCCAACAACAAAGCAAAAATATCTTTCTGAAGCGGAGGTCCTGGCATCAAATGTTCATTCAATGAACCACCACTGGGACAAACCGCGGATGCGTCAAACACCACTCAATTTGTGTAGTAGTGCTTTCCGGTTTCATAACCGCATGGTGCGGAATATAATATTCCGGAGATGGAATATTGCTACTCATTGAGGCATTTACTGGTGTCATATGCCCACTGTCGGAATAGTCTTGCATAAATTGTTTATACAAAGTGTATAATTCCTGATTCTTTTCCAAGCGACGTTCTAATAATAAAACCGATTAAGTGCGACATCCCGAGACCCAACAAACAACGGTTCAGGACCACTAAACGGCAACGATACAACGAAACGACCTGTTTTGTCTCTCGAATAATTGCTACGAAAGTGTTTTCACAAATTTCCTCTTGTGGGGATAACTTGTGTGTTGGAATGTCCGGAATGTTTTCCAGTTCCCAGAATCTAGTGATCCTAGACTCTAAGGGTTCTACGAATGCACACAATGACGTGCCACTTGTCACTGGAGACACAAATTTGCTTGTCAGTAACCAACCAAATGAAGTGCAATTGCAACTGGTTCATCAGGTGAACCCGAACGAGTTTCATTACCCAAAGTGCGGGCAAAAATATCTGCTCCCAACAACAAGTCTATATTACCTGGTTTATCAAAAGAGGGATCGGCTAAGTCTAAACCTTTTATATGTATCCAATTTTTCGAGGAGATTGGAGCCGTTGGTAACTTTCCACAAATTTCTGGCAATACAAATGCTTGAACTGAATATTCTGGCATTGTGTGTCCAACGGGTTTAATTTTACAAACTACCTTTCCGGTAATATGAGATGACGCTAACCCCAACCCTTCTACCTTTAATGCAACCTTTGATTTATTTAATCCAAGCCGTTGACGGCATTTTTCCGTTATAAAAGATTCCATACTTCCACAATCCAATAATGCTCTTACGATTTGCGCTTGTCCAAATTCATTGCGAATAGAAACTTGAACTGTTAATAACAATGTAGAAGCACTTGACAATTTCGACGAGAACAATGTACTACAATTTGAAGTAGAGACAACATTTGAAACATCTGCAGCAGCAGAATTTTCAAAATGAAGGAGGGTATTGTGACCCTTTTTGTGACATTTTTTACATACCGATTTTGAAGGGCATGTTGCAATTTTATGTGTATCTTGAAGACAATTGATACACAAATTTTTATCCTTTGCAGTATTATACCTTTCTTGAGGAACCTTATCCAAAAAAATTTGACAACGATAAATCTGATGATTACCATTGCAAACCAAACATTTTACCGCGTTTGAAGTTGTAAGTAATGAGGTTTTAACATATGACTTCGGATTAAAAGAAAACGCTTTTCCTTAATGTTTGTATTCAATGTGTTTTTGAACTTGACTTCGATGGTTCGGACGAAATCATACTACTAATTTCCAAAGCTTTACACTGTTTTTCAAGAAATGATTTCAATTGCTCGTATGTAGGTATTTCTTCATTATTTTCAACCTCAAATGCCTTTAAGAGGTCAGCATCAACCTTTTTGCTCAACAAATTAAACAATATTAAATTAAGTAAATCAATTTTTATTTGACGTAAACCTGACAAATTCTCTGTAAAACAATTCAACAAATCCCTAAGTTCTGTATGTGATTTTGCTTTCACCTTAGGACAATTTTCAAGAGCTGACCAATATGTATTGACAATCAAACGACGTGAGTCATAGCGTTGTACTATAACGGAGTATGCAATTTCATAATTGTCATTATTTATTGGTAGATGACGAATTAAATTTCTGGAATCTACATCCAACGCTTCAGTAAGAAATAAAACTTTTCGATTGGTAATAACTGTGTATTTAAATGAATGAGATTTTTATACAAACTATGAAACGATTCCCAATGCTCTATGCGTCCAGAAAAGCTCCCAATTGCGACCTTTGGAAGTTTTAAATTACTGGTGATACCTATACCAGCGGTATCATACGACGATCTACTTGTAGAAAACGGTTTCGCTTCCTGCTTACTTTCAACCAAACTAACAAATTTTGCCCCAATAACTTTAATTGATATTAAAGTTTTATCCAATTCAATTCTGATTGCTGTAATCTGACTCAAACTGTCCGAATCATCCTCGTCTAACACACACCTTTTGTAGGATGCATCAAATTCTTCCTTTATCTCTACAGCTGACTGTACCATCATCGTAGCGATTGCTTGGTTTTCAAGATTATATTCCAACTTTGAAATACTTTCAAACAAATTTTCTATCCTATCCAAACACCCTTTTCCATCTACTATAAGACGGTCCATAAGCATCTGAGTCATTTCGAACAAAATAGATATTCCCCTAAACACGAGTACCCTTGTCACAAAAATAACAAATCTTAAAGATGTAGACCCAAACTAATGATGAACATGTAACTACTCTACCAATTTTCAGAAACTAGCAATTATGTCGCTAATCCTGAGTGACACTTTAATTTAACGTTAAAATGAGACTTGTGTTGACCACAACCCTTAAGATACCTCGAGGAATAACGGTTCCTTAAGCTCTCACCAAAATAGATTAGTGCAGCTTCAGGTATACAATGCAAGTTCTTAGAACAGGGGTATCGCAATGATGTTTTTCCTATTTGTATATTTAAGAAGTAACTTTTTAAAATGCAACGGCATGCACAAATATTATGAAATAAGCCTAACTGCAATTACTATTAATGTGTAAAACTGACCTGATTACTCTAATTGTTTGATTAGATAATCGATTTTTATATGCAAATATTAATTAATGCGGTCGAAAGGAACCAAAATGTAGGGATAAAGGGATGAACCAATGATATGGAATTCACCTACCTTTAATGACTGCGATCTTGATTCAACGCTGGTCGATCAATGTAACGAAACTATTAATTGATTGCGGACTGTAGTAATGTTAATTAGCACACGAACCGATTGTACGGCACTAATTACTGCAAAATAACCACGACAACATATTGCGTACATGTGACGCTTGCTACGACTTTCGAAGCACTGGTATTTCTGTCCTTTCTCGCCATTTAGTCCCTTTTCTTGTAGGTAGGTAGTGAATAGAACCGGATTATAGGAAGGGGTTAAATACTGTTAGGTTAAAGGATAAGCGACATTAATTAATATCTATAAGCTTAAGGTAAAACGTGTAAATAGGGTAAATAAGCCTAAACAATTACTAATATAAGAACAGGCATTTGTCACAAACATCATGCTTTATTTCAATTGGAGTTTAAGTGAGAAAAAGTTATAATAATGCAAAATATTCATTGATTAAGTTTTGACGAACTAAATTTCCACTGTTATCATCTTCAGCATCGATAACATCAACTTCATCTATGTCAATTTGCTGAATTTCAGCTGGTTCATCATCATTTTGATCTATCACAATGTTACGCAACACTGTGGTTGCTACAATAAGAGCAACCGCATTGTCTAATTTCAGACGTATTCCAAGTTATATAATTGGAAATTTCCACTTCCATACATCATATATTCTTTCTACAATATTTCTCGTGCGAATATGACTCTCATTATATAAGCTTTCTGCCCTTGTTGTTGGGTTTCTAATCGGTGTCATTAAATAATGTTTAAGAACATATCCAGAATCTCCAACAAGGAAGCTATTTTACTTCCAGTTCTGTTTTTAATCGGCAGTTGTTGAATATTCTGCTGCCATGAGCCGAGCCTGGCCATCGTGCAACAATATTCGAAAAATGCAGCTGTGGGTCAGCTACTGACTTCACATTGATCGAAAAATAGTCCTTCCGGTTCCTTTATACTTTTCTTTGTTCCAGAACTAAAAACAATTTATAAGTGTCAATAATTTAACATGTGTATGTATGTATGTATTTATTAAAAATAGCAAGGGTTGTCTTAATATGCATACAATTAATTGCCCCTATAACACGAGATCTTGCAATTTCGTAAAATTTTGCTTGAGTATCCCTTATAGAAATTTCCTCACTTGGCAAAGTAATATATTGCCGTGCTAATGATGCAATTGCTCGTGTTACATTTCTTATTATTCTGCATTGAGTTGATTTATGGACCTCTCAGAAATCTCCAACAGCAATTTCCATATTACCACTTGCATAGAATCTTAAGGCAATTAAAAGTTGTTGCCCAGAGTTTAGTGCATGATTCCTAAAAAAATTAATTTAGTAAAAGTTTTAATCTGCATTTGGCATAATTAAATATTTATATAACTATATCGGCCAGTAGCACTAATTATCAATCTTACCAATTTGTTGGATGTGCAATCATATCATGAATATGATGTAGCTGCTGCATTGCACTTTCTTTTGATATATGAAATCTGTCCAAAAATTCACGATCGTTCCACTCTTCAAAATGATTAGGTGTGTTTCTGAATTTTCTGGGATTTCTTGGCATTTCAATGGCATCCATAATCTCTTCTTTGTCATCTGAAAATGCTATTTCAAAATCTTCAAACACATCATGCATCACGAATTGCAGAATAACCAAACGCGTTTAAAACAAGCACAGCCAATAAATTGAATGGAATTAAGCCAACAAAATTTGTAGGTTAAACGCAAAACCTCAGTTTAAACGGTACCTAAAGTACCGATTATGGTTTAAGGTAGTTTAAACCTAAGTTTAGATTTAACCAATACCTATAAAACGACTAATTCTCTTAATCTAAAGTTTAAACTATAAACTTTAGTTTAAACTAATACTATAAAACCGGTCCTTAGTGAAGACCATATAACTGCAGATATATCGGACAGTGAATTAATGATCCGATATTATAATTTAGTGAGGTGTGATTCGAATTCACAAAAAACAGGGGGTGTGTTAATTTATATAAATCAAGCTATTTCATATAAAATAATTAGTGAATATAAGGTTGATAGTAGTTATTGGTGTATTATAGTTAAAGTGAGGATTAATTCCCAAGACTTGATAGTTGGTTGTTTATATAGATCACAGCAAATCTATTTTGGAAAATTTTTAAATGTTTTTGAAGAGATAGTGGAAGATATTTTTAATAATGGTAATAAATGTGTTGTGGTGGAAGACTTTAATTTAGATAACAATAACAGTGGTGTCGCTACTAAGCAATGTAATTGTCGCTAAAAGTTGTAGAGCAACTTGCATGTGACATTCAGTAGTTTGGCACAAGGTTCAATCTTTGGAATGATCTACAATCACATTATATGTTTATCTGAATCTGTAGTCTATATTATAAGGTTCATAGGTTTATATGTGGCTACATTTATTTTTATGTGGGTTTGCTATAAATTATTCAGTAAATCATGATAAAAATTGTGAGGTTTAGATGATATCCATTTACGTAGATAGCATTTAAAGTGTTTATAATTTAGTTCCTGTATAGTTCTCAGTAGAGTATTAAATAATCGAGTAGCAGAGTATGAGGTTGAGGTTTTAGTTAATTGTTTAGAAACCTTATTGGTTTTTGCATTTAAGTTTAGTTTTTGTCTAGTATTATGTAGATGATCAATTAGGTTTGTACTGCAGTACTTCTTATAGTACAATAGCACTTTTAATATAAAGATTTGCCTTACATCTAACGCGTCAGCTTCTATATATAAAAGATTTGAATTATAGATTCTCGGTTTTTATTTATTTCAGTACATTACAGATTTATACAAAAATCCAATTGGCACTTAACAAATTTAAACATATAACAAAGGTTATAAGAAATTTACAAATTGCTATTAAGTAGTCTTTTCAGACTCGATAAAGTTATATGAAAAATGTCTATATGCATATAGTATGTGTTAGCTGTCATCATTATACAGTCTATAACGGCCTGTTGCCCATAGTTTGTTCTATGAAAGTTTAATAAAAAAAAATTATCAGAGCGAGTAATATGATGTTTTACGTGGAAATTCAATTTTGCAAGCAGGGCATCGCTATCAATCAAGTTGTAAACAATTTTAAACACAAATATAAACGTTCTTTGTTTCCTTCTTGTTTGTAGCGATTGGAGACCCAGTAATTGCAACCTTGCTCTCGGAATAATATGATCACTTGTAAAGTGTATTTGGTACAAAGCAAATTTAGCGAACTTAGACTGCACCCCTTCAATGTGATCAATGTGACATGAGTAAGATGGTGACCAAATTACAGAGTTATACTCAAGCAGACTTCTAACCAAACCTGAGTAAAGTGCTTTTAAGGCTTTCATGTTGCGAATGGTTTTACAATTTCTTTTAATAAAACCCAAAGCTCTGAGGAATTTGGATACTATAGCGTTGATGTGGTCTCTAAAGGTTATTTTAACATCAAAGATAATTCCTAAGTCAGTGATACGCGAGACTGAATTTATAGAATGACTATTAATACTATAATTGTAGTTCATAGGAATTGTGCATCTATAAAAGCGCATAATTTTACATTTAGAAATGTACAACTTTAAGAAGTTTCCATCGCAGTAGGTTACAGAATTATCTAAATCCTGTTGCATTTTGAAGCAATCAGATTTTGAATGTATCACCCTGAAAAATTTCAAGTCATCGGCATAAAGTAACACCTGTGCACTCTTAAACATGGACACAACATCATTGATGAAGAGCAAGAATAAAATCGGACCCAGGTGTGACCCTTGCGGAACCCCTGAACCTACTGTTATCTCTCTAGATGAAATATTTCCAATTTTCACACATTGAGTTCTGCTTTGCAAATAGATATAAACCGTGTATACCTAATGCTTCTAGTTTCAACACAAGCAGTTGATGGCAAATACTATCGAATGCCTTACTCAAATCGGTATAAATGACATCGATCTGATATCCAAGTTCTATATTCTTAGTTAAATATTCGTGAAATACAGCAAGATTAGTTGCAGTAGAACAGCCTTTACAGAACTCATGTTGCTGAATTGCTATGGTATGTTTAAAATTTCTGAAAAGTTCATCTGTGATTATCGATTCCATAATTTTAGATAGTATGGACAGCAGTAATATGCCTCTATAGTTAGCAACATCCAACCTATTTCCAGATTTGAATATGGGAAATAGTGTTGAGATTTTCCAAGACTTGGGAAAAGTACCAGTGTCAAAGCTACGCTGAAATAATAAAGTAATAGGTTTAACCAAGGATGCGCTGCAGTTTTTCAACAGTACCGGAGGTATAGCATCTGGCACACAGCTCTTATTACAATTCAGAGCAGATATTTTTTCTTGCACCTCGTCGGTGGTAAATGTATGGTGGTATAGGCAGTTGCAAACAGTGTTGTGAGTATCAAAGTTAAACACCGGAATGATGGTGTGCACTGTATAAAAACTTTCAAAATGTTCAGCAAATGCATCAGTTATAAGTTGAACATCCTTTAGTGCACGTTCTTTGTAGATCATCTGCCGAGGAATACCACTGTTATTCTTTAAAGAATTAATAAATGACCAGAAGTATTTAATACTTGTAGGTATTAAAAGTTCAATATCAGATGAGAATTTTTTGTAACAATGATTGATAAGAACTTTAGTTTCTCTTCGTAAATTTGAATAAGCGTTATAGTCATTTATGGATCTTGTGTGTTTAAATTTTTGATAGAGTTTATTTTTCTTGTTGATATGCCGTTTCAGTTCTATGCTGTACCACTTTGGGTATTTAGAAGTAGCATTAACTTTCCTAGGAGTGTATTTATGCAAACCGTCATAAATAACAGAATAAAAGGATTCAATAGCAGTGTCAATGTTCTTACATCGATCAATAAATGACCAATCGTGAACGTTATAGAAATAATTTATCCTCTCAAAATCAGCCCTCTTGAAGTCAAAATTAAATTCAAACCCCTTATTGTTATTTTGTAAAAATGAAATGGAAATTATATCAACTAACGCTTCCAGTGGCGGATGGTAAATATCAACTTTACTTAGGGGAGTGGAGGTAGCACGTATTTTAACATTCAAGGAATCATCACTAAAAAGCAAGTTCAGTAGGTTACTCTGAAAGTTAGTTAGGTGGTTCCGTTGAAGAAGCTCCAGATAATACATATTATCTGTGAAATTCTCTTCTTTACTAGTGAGGTGACCACTAGGGGCTAAGAAGTCATCATCTTGAACCCAGGTGATTCCGGATAGGTTGAAATCACCAATAATAAGCCATTTAGCATGTGGATATTGTACACGGATGGTTTCGACTGTATTTATAAAAGCTTGGTACATCTGTATCTCAGCACTAGGTGGAATATAAACTCCACAAATAATTAATACTTCCTTTCTAAGGTTAACATAATCCAAAGATCTTCAAATAGTAAACTGTTACTGCAAGAGGGTAGAGTATACTTGTATAGATGTTAATACTGCAATCAGTACTCCACTACCGCGCTTACAGGTAACTAAGTCGTATTTTCTGTCATTGCGGTAGACATCATAATTATTATGTATAAGTTCATTGCTATTAAAATCTGCAGAAAGCCAAGTCTCACACAAGATCAAAATCTCAAAATTGCAATTTAAAGTAGATTTATACATTTCGACAGTTTTAGTTCTGACTCTACGAACATTCTGATAATACAGAAATAAAGTTTGTCTAAAGCATTGCTTTGAACCAAGAGCATTTCCATGGGCAAATTGCTGCGGTTGGTCTTTAGTACGAGCTGGACTTAAGTTGCTGGTATCGTAGTCTGTGACACTTGAAAATTTTGGTTGCCTGGTTGCCTTGTTTTATTATTGTCCATGTATTTTCTAACAGCAACACGGTTAGGCCAAAAGGCTGAATTCATTAAAGTAGACATATAAGTTGAATTGACTGAGACTTTGAAAGAACTATAGCTATTTGGGAATTTTGAATTCAATTGTTCAAGTTTAATATTTGGTGGTGTATCAACGTTTAAATGATTATGCAACTTATTTGTTATGTAGTCCATTATCTTTTGTTCATTAACAGATGGCTTCACTCTAGTCAAATGTAATTTGGAAGTTCTAAACCTACGAGTGACAGCCATGAAATCATCAGTGGACTCGCTGTTAGATGTAGGGGCACAAACTGTGGCAGTACCAATTATTAATTCTTTTTTGGTTGTTCAAATGTTTGAGATAGTGCTTTTATTGTTGTTATTGTTTTCGTTATTCTTATTATCAGTAGAATTTATAATTGGTTTTGATGTAGATGAAATTTTATCAGTGACCATGTTAACACCTGATTCTATACTTGCTTTAATGCAATCCTTTATGTTATGACCTTGTTTGTATTCCACCTGTTGCAATAGTTGATTATCACTTAAGGTGTTAACTTCTGGATTGGTAGTAGCTTTATCCTTATCTAAATTAGTAATTTTTTGACCATTTGTTAGTAGCTTTATCAGATCAACATTACTGCTTCTCAATTTGAAGACTAACTCTCTTAGTTCTTTAATCTCATCATGTAGATGCACAGTTGAAGTTAGAACCATACCTCTAATAAGTTTGTTAAATTCTTCACTTTTGAGAAAAGTAATAATATCCTGGCTATTATTTTGTGGTAGATAATTTACACTATCCTGACCAGTAATACCAGTATCCAAATTATTGTTGCTAACAATATTATCAACACTGTCATTACCATTATCAGAGCACTCAGCACAATAATATAATTTATTACCATCTTTATTTAAAATAACTGATACCTTTCGGTCACTACATGAAGGACGAACTTTAACATTAACTTTAACACAACTATAATATTTGTTTACTACTTTTTTACCACAATAATTACAACTATTGTTAGAATTGTTAAATGCATGCTGATCACTGTCATTATTTTTATAAAAGACTTTTGCATTACTAAAAGTTTATTCATAATGGTTTTTAACATCCTCCCCAGGCTAAAATTCCATAACTAATGATTGAAAGGACAAGGCCATTGTAAGCTATTCTAAGATTTTTGATCGAGAGTTAACTCGTAGCAATATAAAGTGTGTCATTAGGAGTCTTAGTTTTCCACAAAGATATTTTATATGTGCATTCCATTTTAGGTGGGCATCCATAATAACTCCTAAGTATTTAATTTGAAGTATTTGCACAATTTTATTTTTACAACTACATTGACCCTTACAAACATCAGCATATAGAATTATATCTGGCAATACTGGTATATTTTTTAAATATGATGTGAAGGGAATGTATTTTGTTTTTTCAGGATTTAATGTCAATTTATTTTCATTTAACCAAAGGATAATCTTTCTTAGGCATGTCACTTTTAGTGGTCACTTCCGACCATGTTTCTCCCTGCACTATGATGACTGTATCGTCTGCAAACAAAAACATATGCCCTTCTTCGTTCTGCAAAACATTAAGAAAGTCATTAATATAAATCAGAAAGAGCATTAGACCTAGCACTGTCCCCTGAGGTATTCTACACTTTCTAGGTAGATAATCGCTCAATTCATTTCCAATCTTGACACACTGCTGTCTGCCTCTCAGATAGTTTGTCAGTATCTTGAGAACAATCCCACGCAGACCTATTTTTTCTAATTTAGCCAGCAGAATATCATGCGATACTGTATCAAAGGTTTTTTGGAGGTCTAAGAAAATACCAATAACAGGTTTAGATTTATCAACAGCATTATAGATGGCTCTGGTTACCGCAGCCAATGCATTATTAGTTCCTAAATTTGTTCTAAATCCAAATTGGTTTTCTGACAGAAGTTTGTTTTGTCTACAAATTTCATTATTCGTGATCCCAAAGCTTTTTCAAAATTTTTAGATAAATTAGATATTAAAGATATTGGTCTATAGTTATTAATCTTTAGCACCTTGGTCATGTATGGATTTGATAATGGCAGTTTTAAACTGTTTAAGGCATTCACCTTCCTGAAAGATTCTATTTATTAATATGTTTAGGGGATGTGAAATAGTGTTAGCTATAATTTTGATTATATTTGAGTCTATATTGTCTTCTCCGGGTGATTTGTTATTCTTGAGTTTATCGATAATTTCTTTAATTTCAGTATGTGTAACTGGCTCTAAAAACATTGATTTGCCATTTCTGTTTGATTTAAGGTTATAGTTTTGTCTGGACAAACGGGTGCATATTTTTTTGGCTAAGTTTTCACCTTCTGTAGCAAAAAAACTGTTAAACTGATTAGCAATTTCTGCACTATTTGTAATGTCATCTTTCCATTTTCAGTTTTAATACTACTTATCTGTACTTTTTGTTTATTTCAATGTAAAATGCTAATGGTAGTTTCCCATATCACTTTAGAGCTAAAATTACCTCTTTCTATTTTCTCATCATAGTACTGACGTTTAACTTTTCTTATTAATGGGACTATTGTATTGCGATAAGTTTTATATTGTGTTTTTAGGTTGACATTAGATGGATCTTTTTGCAATTGTTTATATAGAGAGTCACGCACATTTATTGAAGTGATAATGCCATTTGTCAGTCATGTTTTCTGCTTCAAATTTTTTGGTTTTATTATAATGGTGTTGCACTCAATATTGGTAAATATTTTATTTATGATAAACTGGCATGCATCATCAACTGTCTCTTCTTGAACTTCATTCCAGCTCTCCTTCTCCATATTTAGTTTTAGTTGAGTGTACAGTATAATTTTTTTTTTTTTGGTATTGTTTTGGCCTTTGGTACTAACCCATTAAAACCCAGAATAACAAGATAATGATCCGATATTCTTGACTGCAGAATCATTGATGTAAACCTTTCATTAGAATTTTGTTTTAACCATATGTTCCAAACATGTGTTGCTGTGATTTTCTTCTGTAGTATAGTTATTTATATAAGGTTTGTATCCTAATTCAGTGATAAGATTTAAATATTTTTGTGAAAGTATATTATCCGATTTTATGTCAATATTGAAGTCCCCTATTAATATTTCAGTAGATTCTATACACATTTCCTCCAAGTATTCAGCTAATACATTAATAAATTTATTTGTTTCATAACTTGGAGGTTTATACATTGCGTTAATAGCAACATCACCATTGCCTTGCTTTAGAGTAATTCTTATAATATTCAGACTATTTGTACAAATAATATTTACATTACGTTTGAGGATATTTCTGATATATAGAATAACACCATCATTCTTATTAAGTGAACCTTCGTTATAGTAATGCATATAACCTTCTAAAGAGAATATTTGTGGTGATAGGCATTGAAATGTTTCAGTCAGGATTATAACATCAAAAAGTTTTGTATATTGAAATCAAAGCTTCTAATTGAGCAAAGTTTTTAAAATGCTTCTGATATTAGTATGAAATATGGAAAATGATATTTGTTTAGCTTGTAATAATTTGGCACATTCATTATTATCTGATAATACGTGTGCTAATTGCTGTATTATCTAAATTATTTATTATTTTAGAAATCATTTATGGGCTTGGGTTTTCTGTAACTTGGAACTATTTACTAAGATATATTTAAACTATTTTACTAATATCATCTTCACACCTGATTGCAATGGATTTGGCGTCTTCTGCTTTTCTAACACATGTAATACCTTCTCTTGTCCATATAAACTTATAGCCTTTATCCTGTCTAGCTTTTCATGCTATAAAGATTGAATGATTTGCATTGTTAGATTTTCGTTTATAAATATTCGACTTGGTGCTAATTTGTATGGCAGATTTGAATTACTTGCACATATTTGGATCTTCTTATGAGCCTCCATAAACTTATTTCTACTGTTAAGATGTTTAAATTTTACGATTAAACCTGCATGTTGTGAATTTTGAGCTTTGGGGAGCCTGTGACACACATCCATTTCTTCCACTAATACTTTTGCTTTTATGGCTTCACTTAGACTTAGAAATATTTGTGTAGGATCCTCATCCTTCATTATTGGAACACCTTATAATAAACATGAGGATGGTTATGTTAAACGTTTGCAAAATTATCCGAGTCTTAACGGATTAAGGGCCGTATGCACCGTATTTTGGTTAAACGAAGTTTTACTAAGCTGGTTTTAATAGTTAAACTATGGTGGTTATGCACTACAGTATGTTCTAAGTAGTTTACTAAAGCCCGCCTACAATTTGGCAACATTGTAGATAGTTTATCTTTTACTAAAAATTAATGTTTGTAGTGGTAGCTTTGACGTATAAATTGTTTATTTTATTTGGGGTCCAACGGATTCATTGCCAAAAACACATTTTGTTGTTCATTCATAAAAGCCTGTAAACCTATAATTATTTAAAATGTGTCCACGCGTCACAAATTTTACTGCCAATGAAAAACAGCATTTATTCAGTATAATTTCTAAATATTCGCATATTATAGAAGACAAACAAACAGACAGAACTTCTTTAGCTAAGAAACTACAAACTTGGGTAAAGGTAGCGGATGATTTTAATGCTACTACTCCGAACCATGTGTATCGATCTTCGCACGTTTTAAAATTTTTTTATGAAAATAAGAAAAAATTATTAAGGAAGCAAGTGGCGGAAGAGGGGAAACAGAGAATGCTCACGGGTGGTGGAAGTATTCCAACAATAAAAAAAGACGGTACAGAAGATTTATTAATTTCATTGGTTAATAAGAAAACCATATATGGAGATGTAAACCCCTTCGATTCGGATGTATCTATTAAAAATGAAGTTGTATCTGCAACACATTCGCCGAGCGCTTTTGAATTCACATTTGAAGACTCGGATGAAGAAACTCTCAAAGTATAGTTAATACCAAATTCAGAGTATATTTTTATTATTATTTTAGCAATTAGACGAAATTACAACTGACAAACAACTTAGAATGAGTCATCAGAAAAATGTTACCGCTACTGAAAATACTGCTGGCGATGAAGGTCTAACATATACTAGTCTGAATTATAATGAGGTTGGTGTATATTAAATTATAAGATGTATCTAACAGTGATAATTTTGTTAAATTACATCACTGCTATAGCTGGTGTACGAATTTATGTATAATATAATATAGTTCATTGCACTTCGACAGCTTACAGATATTTTGTCAAATCTTTCTTTTCAGCCTGGTCCACGCCATACAAGTGAGAGCAATATTTCCAAAGAAAGGTCTACATTGTTCAAAACACCATTTCTTTCTGGGCTTGCAAACAAAAAGGTAAAACTGGACACACAGAAATTTGAATAATTATGCTATTTTAGGAACATCAACCGAAACTGATCAAAAGCACCCAAATGGCAAGTAGGCGCAGACCTGCAACAACAGTTAAAACTTTGACCTCTTCCGAAGTTGCAAAAAAATACAATATTATTCTGGATAAGAGAATGGTACTGTTGGATAAACAAATAGAGGTTATAAATCAGGAGCTAATTTTTTAAAACTTAGAAAACAAATTAAAATTTGAATTATTAGAATTAGAATTAGCCAAAAAACGTCAGGATAAATAAATTATTTTATGTAATTGTATTCTGTAGGTTTAGTTATACTATAAATAAAAGTAATGTTTTTGAAGATATATATTTGGAAAATAATTGGTTAATAAGCTCTCTCCGTAAGTCGTAAACTGCTACATTATTATTATGACCAATGGGTGGATTTGCAATTGAATTAAATAGTCCAATTCTTCTTCATTTAAATGTTCTAGTAACGGTGGTTCATTCTCGTTCATTCTTTTTGCAACATTATGAAGTACGGCACAAGCTACAATTATTGGATAGGTAATTGTCAATTTGGATCTTAACCCATATGCTAAAACTGTAAATCTTCGCTTCCAAATTCCTATGGCTCTTTCAACTACGTTTCTAGTACGAATATGGGTTTGGTTATATAACTGCTCAGCTTGTGTGGTTGGGTTGATTAAAGGTGTTAAAAAATTAGGCCTCAACGGATAACCACCATCGCCTAGAGAAAATGACTTTACATACTAATATATACTACACTTGATTTACAAACTTACAAAGAAAAACATTATTGCCAAATTCACGAACATCAAGACGAGCTCTAATTCTACTATTATTATAAATTGTGCTATCGTGGGCAGAGCCAGGCCATCTAGCAACAATGTCATTAATTTGCATTTCGTGATCTGTTACTATTTGGGCGTTGATTGAGAAATAGGACTTCCTATTTCTATAAACCTCACTGTCATCACCACCTGTATAATAATTAAATAAGAAGCAGAGAGTATTTATATATTTTTACCAGGCGATTGAGAAATTCAAAATGTTCTTCCCAAGAAAAGGAACGTTTGCTGTCCCTAATCTCCAAGAATAAGGATATCATTGAAAATAATAAAACTGATGCTGTTTCAGTTCAAGACAAAAAAGCATGGTTTAAAATAACGACGGAATTTAATAGTCTGTCCCCAAACAATTGTTTTCGGGCAACTGATTCTTTGATAATTTAAAAGAAGATATCAGAAAACGAGCTGGAGAGCAAAGAAAAAATTTGTATACAACTGGCGGTGGACCTGCTGCACCTAATCGGCCAAAGATTATGATGGCGTTCTGTTGGACATTGTAAATAATAAAACAATATTTGGCTTAGAAAATCCATTTGACTGTCGCTCTCTATTAAAGGAAGTGGGTAATAACAAATCATAACATACGATGTCATTAATATAGAGGAGTAAATTTTGTTTGTTTTATTTTTGTAATTTAAACCTTCTAGGTTATAAATCACATAATGGTATATAAAAGTTTTTAATTCCAGAACACAATTCATGAGGAAAATCCAAAATCCAATGTAGAAGTCGTATATCAAGCAGAGATAGAAAATGTCCTAGTTGAGGTACTAACCTATTTTACTTACAATCACAAAATATGATCAATTTGTAAATCAAATCATAACATTACTTATTAAATCACAACGGCAGTAGTAATATTTACTGTCTACTATATGCGATTAAATTTCCAAATTAAAATCATGCTCGTATGTGTTTTAGGATACAACC
>JARFIW010000540.1:0-32929 GCA_036346225.1 Platerodrilus igneus | reverse complement strand
AAGTTTTACAATGTGAAGCAAAGCCAACAAAAACTGTTTGTTTTCGAAGCGTTAAGAAGCTAATAGTGGCGTTTTTCTTCACGAAAACCGATCCTGTGGCAATTGTGGCTCTCGAAAATCAAAACACCGTTAATTCAGTGTGATATACCACCATTTGTTTGCCTGAAGTTTTCGGTAAGTTGAGAGAAACCAACCCAAAACGACAAATCATTTTGCATCATGATAATGTGAGTTCACACACATCACATACAACAAACGAGTATTTAGACACACAAAAGATCAAAATGATGGGTTATCCGCCTTACAACCCCGACTTGACACCCAATGACTTCTTCGTGTTTCTAGTAATTGAAAATAAACTGCGTAAACAACGATTTTTATTGCCCGAAGAGGCAGTTGAAGCCTTTAAAACGCATGTTTTAGAGCTACCATCTTCCTGGCGGTTCAATCGCATGAAAAAGTGTATAGATCTTAAAGGCGATTATTTTGAAAAGCAATAAAAGTATTTTTCATCAAATTCATTTGTTTATTCTTTCTATTCTCAATATATAAACAGTGTCCCTCGTACTACCGGCCTAAGGGTGGGCGTACACACAAGCTTCTTTGCAGCAACTTCGTTTTAATAGCAATTTTATTGGTTGCTCAACACACGTGAGAATTTATGACGTCATTAATTTTAGATGCAAAACAATTAGTCTACTTTTAACTTCTTATGTTTGAAGCTCCATATGTCATTTCATTATAGGTAATGCTATTGTTAATTATATAGTTTTTAACTTTAACCATTCAAATGCATTCAAGAATACGACGTCGGCTCGATTACTAGTATTACGCGTACTACTAAAATTCAATTTTCGTGCATTTATGAGAAGGAAAAGGTGATTCTAGGACATCCTTTGAACACAAATGCGCATGCGCGATACAAAGAAGCTACTACTTTGCAGCTAGCGTACAAAACCCCAAGTTGGTTCAGCGGCACTTCTTTTTAAGAAGTTGCTTCTAGAAGGTAGTGTGTACGCCTACCCTAGAGAATATTAATTTGGCGCTAGTTTTCAGTTTCAGGGTTATGTGTTGATTTTATTCGATATTAAAGTTAGTGCAAATATGTACGATAATAAGACGGGTTGTTCACGTCCTAAACGGCAAAATATAATTGTTAAAGACCAAGCTAATCTAACTGATCAAAAATTAGAATAGTTTAATACATTCAGATGATGAATATGACTTTGAAGAAAGTGAAGACGAATATATATCAAATGATGATGGTTCGTCAGAATCTGGGTCTGATTCCGGTAAACTTCTCTTAATAGTATTATATACTGTAGATTATTTAGTTATTTCAGGAAATGATGACAATGTGGCGGTTCCGGGATAAAAGCAGTTGACTGCAAATAATGTAAACGAACATCACGCAGATGATTTACAAATCCCACATATGAAATTGTGGCTAGAGAACCCGGATCTGAAACAATTTCACTTTACAAAAGGGGTTGAATTGTTAGTTCAAAAACACCAAAGTGACAATCCTGCTGATTAGTTCCTTCTTATAGCCGACGAAAGTCTTTCTGATTTATTTATGACAGAAACAAATAGATATGCGGAGGAACTATTTTTGACGGGAGTTGGTGCAAATTCTAGAATAACTCGGTTGAAACCCCTTGCAGTTCCAGAATTCCATACATTCATTGGATTGTTGTTGTACATGAGGACTTGGAGAACAAACCGAATACAAGACTATTGGAAAACCGATGCTCTGTTTAATTTAAAATATTTTTATGATAGCAGGAGTAGGGATCGCTTTTTAATCATTCTTAGGTGTCTGCATTTTGCTAAAAATCTTAGAGGACAAGCTGCTATTGAGGATAGAATTTATAAAATACGTCCATTACTTGAATTTTTCAACAGTAAAATGCACTTGATATATCAGCCAGGCAAAACCTATCGCTTGATGAGTCAATGATACTGTGGCGGGAACGATTAGTCTTCAAGCAATTTATCAAAAACAAACGTCATAAATATGGCATCAAGTTGTACGTTTTGACAAAGTTTGATGGTATGGTTTTGAACATGAATTTATACACTGGTACACTGGATTCTTTAGGAGAGAAGAGCCATTCAAGAAAAGTTGTACTGTATTTAATGAAGAATTATTGTGGATATGGTCATTCGCTGTTTATTGACAATTATTACACAGCACTTGATCTAACTGAAGATTGTTTGAAAAATAATACGCATTGTACAGAAGCGTTAGATCCAAAACGTCGGGAACTTCCTAGGAAGGTAAAAGAGGCAAATTTTAAAAAAAGGTGAGACTATGGGAAAATTCAGGAATGTTGTAACAGTTTGTTTTTCCTCTTCTAAAATAACGCATAAAAATTATGTGTTGTGCTCTAAAATTTTTAAATTTACTTTTATAATTCAATATAAATCGTACTTCTACAATTAACACAAAATTAAAACAAGGTATCACAATTTCAAAACACCCCAATTATTGTCCTTCTTTATTTTAATTATCTAGTAAATAAAGCGCATAGTTAAAAAGGTCCAGTTTGTATTTTAAAACTCGAACAAGCTATCCAGAATTTCCACAAAGTATCTTCAAGGTAATATCAAATAGCGTGCTCGCGCACCTGCTTGTTGAGGTCGTTGTTGTCATCAAGCCGAACCAGTCGGCCCTTGATCATTCTAACGCCAACATGGATAAATTGATATCCAAGGCTGACTTGCGAGTTGCAATTTAGTTTCAAGCAATCTATCGATCTGTAGGTTTAGAAACTCATCATGGTTTGTAATTTCTACTTCTAAATATTTCAAACTAATTTTTATTTGATTTTCCTTAGCGCAACACAAAAGACTAAAGTACTAAAGTACTAAAGAACTAAAAAACTAAAGAACTAATGAAACAACACTTAAGAACTGAAACAATGATGCCCGTGCGACACTTAATTTTATTGCGTATAAGATTTATACGTTCTTCATGTTTCAATGTGGAAACTTTGTTTTTATTTCGGAAGCAACACTTGAGAACTGATTAATGTTTGTATGAAGAAGTTAATTTATTTGCGTATAAAACGATTACGCATTGGAAACTTACAATATGGTTCTAGTTTACGAGGCGTTGTTATAACAATATAGACAACTGCTTTTTTCATGTGTTTGTTCAACATTGGAAGTGCACATGTGGGTCAGCTTTTTACTAATTGCTTTGTAAGAAACCATGCTCTGAATTCGAGATAGGTAAGTGATCTTCTTTTTTGAGAGAGTCATCTGTTCGACGTTCAAGTCATATTTAAACCGTAACCTTGGTAGTTTGAACCCATGGAAACTAACATCTTTGTGATAATATTTAATTATGAACTTAAATTTTCAAATGTGGTTTTGGATCAAAATTATGCGTTATAAAATTGTTTCTTTAACAAAATCTTTATGAATTTACATTATGAATAATATAGTCATATACTTGATAACACATGGCAACTTTTTAACAAAGATTAAGTTTACTAATTTAAAAGATCTTATTACAAAACTAATTTTTGTATACATGTGAGTCATTTAGTCAGTACTGAAAAGATACCAAAAAAGGCTTATAATTGTGTTAATGATATTTATAGTGCCTATCTGCTTTAGACGCTTTTTTATTTAAATTGACCAAGATTAACAATATAAATATATAAAAATAATGGAAAATTCAGAAAACTTATAGTAATTATCTGTCAGAATAAATCAGAAATATTTTTCAGTTGATACTTAACAGCCTTGATTTCTTTATAAACTTAGAAACGGTTAATTACACTCAAAGAAGCACTTAAGAAATAGTGTTTAATCTGTCCATACTTATCACTGGATTCTATAAATTATATATCAACCAGAAGTGCATAAATTTAATAAGTAGAGTGTCCATTCACTATTACACAAAAGAAAAATATTATAGATGCACAAAACCTATCTGATTTATTAATTTTTTATTTTGAGGCGCAAATTGCCGTCTCTAATATAATTTTATTTACTTTATTTTATTTCAGGATAAACGTAGTACCATCTAAAAATACAAAATCTTGTATTCCATTAACAGAATATATTCGTTGAGGTTCCTGTATTTTTCTTAGCAATATTTCTTGTTTTTACACTTTACCTAAGTACAGTGGTGCCCTATCCATCCGTATTTATTTAACGACCCCACTGATAGTCTCCCTAAACCGCTGAAGATAGAGTTCAGAGCTAATGCGGAAGTCTTTAAAAGTCAATTGTGTTAATAAGGATAAAACTACATCTTCTGCACGGCTTTAGTAAAAAAAATAAAGATCTTTTTAGAAAGTTGCACTATCGCCCAAGGCGTGGGGTAAAAATAAGTTTCAATGGTATTTTAGTTGGAAAATGGAAGGACAAGAGGAATGTTTTGCACCTATCTACAGAGTTTGAAAATACTTTAACGGATAGTAAAAATAAAAGAGGATAGAATATAAATAAACCATTGCCGATTTTAAAATATAACGATTATATGTGTGGCGTTGATCGCAAAGACCAGATGTTAGCATACTACACTTGCGAGAGAAAAACGTTGCGATGGTATAAAAAGTTGGCCATTCATATTTTTCATGTGATTATGTTAAATTCCTATTATCTATTTAAGAAAATTTCTGGCAAAAAATGGCATTGTACGATTTTCGCTTACAAGTCATTAGACCAATACTATATAAACCAATTAATCCGATGAAAGCAACAGCAAACTTTCAACATCTTCCAACTAAAATAACAACTAAAAATAAGAAGAGACAAACTCAAAGAAAAAAAATGTAAAATTTGTACAACAAAAAAATCAAGGAAGGATACAATATACGAATGCAACATATGCCCAGATAAACCTGCTCTATATTTAAACAAATGTATCATCAGTAGTTTTGATTATGTTTTATGTTTATTTTTGTTCTGGGTATGGTGTTTTATTTTTCATGCTATATAGAGCACGAATTTCTTTTTAATCATTAATTGTTATTTTAATAGGTTTAACATCTTTCTGCTGTTCGTTTTACATATATACCATTATTTTTTAAACTTTTTTGTTTATCTACCTTTTGGAATTAAAAACGATTAATTCGTGTAATGTGTTTGCATGTTTAATCTATTAATTTTCAATTTTTTTTATTTCATTGATATGTTATGTAATAATAAACTTATTTTATCATTTAATACAGTACTGCTTTTCAAGGATAACGGCCTAAATTGTAAAGCGCGGATCCGCGCCCTATAGAATTACCCAATAGCAATTGTTCCCGAGTGCTCACGGCGCATATCCGCAGTACTTTTGACAGTAAGTCTGATCTTGACGTGTGGTACCAAACCATGCAATCTCAACCACTTTCATTATATTTTATGTAGCAATTTACCAAAAACACCAGTCAGCTTCTGGTGAAAGTGGTTCAATGCCAATGAGCAGTGAACTTGTTAAACTACATGCATATTGACGTATAATTGAAATGCGTACAGTACTTAAGATCAACTTTGTTTGGGTGATGCATCGTTTACAAGTGAAGTAAGGACGATACGGATTAAAGACGATTTGGGAATGTCTCTACATATAATGCTGTTGGCTCTACGCCAAAATTTTAGCACAAGTCTCATACTGACGTAGTTTGGTTAAGATTTTAGCCGGGACCATCTACAGGCATGCAAAAACGGGAACATCTTTACGGCTGGACTAAAGTTTTCTTTCAGGGTGGTACTTTTATTATAGTTTTGAATAAATATTCTAATCATATTGTACATGAACAACATTTCATCAGTATGGTGAAAACATTTATTCATAATAATAATAATAAAAGCTGTTTGGTTGTCTCACGTTTTCGCGTTTAATTTTAAGTCGTTGTAAATTCGTAGTTGTAAAAAAATTGCAAAGCTGTCATCCCTTGTCCCGTTATATCCTGTCATAAAACCTCCTTTGTGCATGTGGAAATTAAGTCGGACTAAAGGTGTAGTGATCAACACTTGCTCATAGACATCGAAGAGAAACGTCTGTTGGTTCGGTAAAGTGAGTTAAGTCATTAGTGTCTCCGAATGTGATTTTATGGATAAACCCTAAAAAACACAGTGATAGTGCGTACGTAACACGTCCAATAAGTAGCTATACAGTCCACTTCATTAAAGAGTAGAAACGAAACTTATAGAACGATAGAATATGGCTGAGGTAAGTCGATATATAAAATTACAAGATCCCTGGCGTGTTAAACAAAATAGCCTTTGTAAGCCGGATTATTTGATTAATTAATCAGTTCCTATTCCTGTCGTTCCTTATTAATACTTTTAATGTAATAATTGTCGTAGTTTTGATATATTTAGGCGTCTTACAAAGAGTCTAACATCTTGTTTGCACATATAATAGTTGAAACATTTGGGTATAACGGTAGATTTATAATATATCCCTTTTTCTTTGTCGCAAGGAATAATGGTCGGTCGGTTTACTTTATGTAAACTTTGTAGAAATTTCGATATTATATTTATGAGGGTTGTATTTTAAATTCTTACCTTATTTTTCGTCGACCAAATTTTGATGCACCACTTGGGTCATCCAACTTATTGGATAATATAACAAAGGGGTTATTTTGTTGGTATTTATTTTGAAACGTTAAACGTTTTGTCGAGCGAGCATTGTAGTTAGTTGCATTTGTCGATTAATAATTTAATTTTGTAGATTAATTAGTTGTCGTAGCGTATTGAGGTACGCATTGTTTTTACGTTAATTTTTATTGTCGTTCGTTAATCAAATATGATTATATCAATTCATGAAGCGATTCTTAAATCTAGGTTTGTAGTAAAACGGTTGGATCATATATACAGTAAGATTAATAAACCGGAAAATATATACATTGCTATAATTAGAGCATCGATGAAAAGTGTCAAGCAAATTTAAGCTCATTTCTAGGTTTTTTGCAAGGATATTTTCTTTGACGAAAAAAGTAAACAATTGGATGAATTCTCGGCTCTTAGGGTGAAAATCTATGATTATCTACTAGATATTCGTATTATCGCTAAACAATGTGAATTGGATTTCGTAGAAAATAAACCCCAGGTGAAAAATATGAGTAATCCCTTGTCGATAAATAGTGGTATTCGCTTGAAACACCTATCAGTCCCGAGGTTCTCAGGTCGTATTTCGAGCTCTGAAAGTTATCATGTAATGTATAAGCGATTGATTCATGATAATGTTAGTTTGTCCCCTGTGGAAAAATTTTGCTATCTCGTAGATACACTAGATGATTCGTCGCGTGCGTTAATAAAACATTTGTCATTAAACGATTGTGCATACGATGAAGCCTATAAAATCATTACTAATCGTTTTCAGTCTAAGAGGTTATTACTTTCGACATATTTTAATGCGTTCGAAAAATGCCATAAGGTTAGTTCTTCAGACTCGCACACAGAACTCCGGCAATTAATTAGTTGTTTTGATGAAAATATATTCGTGTTAAAGCAGATGGAAATAGATTTAGTAGATTTTATGTTGTTTAATCTGTTATCGAAAAAATTAGATACAAACATTTTAAAGCATTTTGACATAAATGTTGCGAAGTCCCCTGTGTAATAAACCCCAATAGTGTAGTTTTCCACGGCTGCTCTGCTCCTGTCTGAAAAATAACGACGCCACAAAAAGAAAAAGGCTGCAACGGTAACTCTCCTCAATTTATTAGAGAAGAATTGGATATCAGAATTATTATCAGCATCTAATTCACAGATTAATTATATTACAATATATTACAAACAAATTAGGCTTCTCAGTAAACTTCCAACGGTTATCCAATTCTTAAAAACACACAAGCTGACGTTTACTCATATCTCCAAAATTTCTACACAAAATATCAGCTGCTATCCAAATCCTAGAATTTTGCTCCAGCACAAACCCGCTCACCTAATTATTTTCTTTTGTATCTCTTGCAAAGGACACCCACTTCTCCGAAATTTAGCCCCTACTAAACCCAAGTTCATGTGAAAACACACCTTCTATAATACACACATTATTGCCATCTACCTTCAACATACTCCCTCAATCTACTATTCCTTACCTTGTCTAACCCCCAATCTGATCTTATACCACTGCCTAGTCTGAACCCCAAACTTAACGAACTTTGTATTATGTTTTTCTTTCTCTTACTATTTCTGCCAAATTACTCCATCCTTGTTTAGTTAAACACTTGCATGCTAGTACAATAAAATAACCTCACTCAAAATATGTCCATATTAATACATTGTGTATTTCTTTCTCACTCTTATCCATGCTTGGCTAAATAACCCTTCCTTGTTGCGCTTGTTGTCCACCTATAGCAGTAATCAAACACTACCTTCTCTACCCAATATTCAAAACTGTACTTTTGTTCGTCCCATACTTATTTTGTCTGATAGTCTTTCTTTGTTTCTCTGTTCACAAGTTTCATCTGTCCTTGATGAAGTACCCACTATAAATAACATTCAGATAAGTTTAACTCCCTCCTATCCATATGCATTACTATCTACTATCTTTATTTTAGTTGTCCCCGATGTTAAAGGAATACTTGATACGTTACGTCTCTATCCTATTCTTACTTATTGCATAGGTAACCATCCTAGTTCTATTTCGGTCACTACATTCTAATTGACAATATAATATTACCCATTCCACAAACAATAAGTCCCTCTTAAGTGTACATCGCCTGCCACCCTTTCTTGAACTCGGTGTTTTTGTCTTGCTTTATCTGCCACTTATACTCGGAAACCTTATTAAAAATATAAATGTCAGTTTTTTGTTACGTACATTGACGTAATCTATAATAAAACCAAAAAAAAAGGAATAAAGTATGACCGGACTCAATCGGCGAGTGGGCGGGGTATTATACATATAAGCACGTAAAAGAAAGCTTTAAAAAAAATAGAAAAAAAATATACACTCACTCATTCTAACTCAGAACGAAACATACAAAGGAAAAAAAAGAGAACCTACATTTAAACAAAATATTTACAGAACACAGTACTCCTAAACCCAACAAAAAAAAACAATGTCCCCAATTTACAAATACATCATAAGAAATCCCAAACAGCCAAAAAAAATTACTCACGAAAGTGGCGAGCTGTGGTTTTTAGGTCATTACCCCTGACACTATTTAGTAATAAAGAACCAACCGCAACCCTAAAAACCACAGCTCGAGATCATCGTAAATATAAACTTAACCTATAGTTAAAATTATAATGGCCCAACGTTTTCACACATGCCGTCTTTAAACCATTTTTACATTAACAAGTAGTGTATTTTTAGTTATTTAAAAACAAATAGTACTGCATTAATATAATACCAATAAATACCAAAAAAGGGCAATAATTTTCGTGTAGATCAATTTAATTTAAAAATGCATGATACTTGAACGGTGAAATCCTAGGCGATCTGGTTCCAAAGTAAGTTGCGAGAGAAAACAAAAAACTCACACTCGAGTTGCTGACGTCGGAGTTGAGTCAGTTGCTGGTCCACGGCGGCGAGTACGTAAGCCTACACCCAGTAAGAACGCGTTTGGATTCCCATTACAACAAGAAGCAACAACTCAAGGAACTAGCGTGTCCCCCGCAGAAAGCTAGAATAATTGCGAACAATAGATTAATTTATTGATACCGAAAAGCACCGTTTTCTAAAAACCCTAAATACTCACCAAGCTGTAATGCGTGCCAGAAATTCGCTTCGTCCAAAACGGAAACAACCAAACATTCTACACGTGTTTACTTGTGCAGATTACAAAGCAAAATAAATATTAATTTTGTTTAACTAAGTACCAAAGCTCACAGTAATATCGTTGTTAAGGCTTCAAAACTGGAAAACCCGAATTTATTGCAATAATTTCGACAAATTCTTTCAAAAGGGAAAACACGCCAGCATTAATTAGTGAATACTTGGAAAGACGTTCTCGCCTATGTAATTATGGCGTAAATTCCACGTTAAGGAATTCTTAGAAAAGATTTTCTTTTAATGAGCAGAAAAATTTATCAAGTAAAATATATAGGATATTTATTATTCATTGTAATACGATTTTAAACATGCGAAAAGGATTTGAGTTAAAAATTATTGTATATGAACTAACCAACTATTTCCGAAAATGAACGTAGCAAACGGTTTAAAATGTTCACCCTCTTTCCAATATACAATCAACTTTGCTTGAAATCTTAATAAAGCGCTTTAACAAATGCTCCTCTTTACTTTTGAATGTTACAAATCTATTTGAAAACTATTACGTTCAATATTTGCTTTTAGAAACATTACTTATACAACAATTTAAATATGAAACAGAAATCGTTAAAGCTTTATATTTAGACCCTATGCTATACCTACAATGATTAAATATTTTTATGGTTTTTAAATACACTCTAAGAATATTTACATTATAACACACGCTACTTTAATTAGTATTCATGGTTATACGCTTATCCTACATTGCATTTGAGCAACCAGAAAATTCTGTGTAAAATTAAATCCTACACTAGTAATTTGCAAAAGCGTTACAAATTGTTGCTTTTTGGTATTTACATGCTGAAACTTGAAATAAATTATCAAATAAATTATCTAACCCTTTTACCATTGAAATACCACAGAAACATATATATATATATATATATATATATATATATATATATATATATTATAGTGGTTTTAAAAGATCAAAAATAAATATAAAAGAAACAATTTCAAAACACCCTGTATAAAGGAACAACCAGAAATTACATGCGAAATTTATAGTAGTTAATTCATTTTTAAGTATCAGGTATTAACGAAATATTATAAATAATTAATGAAATCTAAGTAGGTTTGCAAAGAAATTAAAAGGGTAGAAGCCAATGCCATTAATTTATTAATTAATTTGAATTTAATTGAACGATTATTGATTTATAATTTGCACAAAAGCGTGTAAAAACCAAATGATACCAAGATGAAACGCGTTGCTATCTGACAAATATATCAGTGGGGTAGAAATACGCCGAACTCTAAATCGTGGAAATGTATTTAAACGTTCGTGCAAAATTAAACACATGCGTATTTTCTAAATGTCAAGTTCTGTTTAATTTGTAGATAACGAACAAATTATTCTACGGATTGTACAAACGGTCGGATGTTTTAGCATGAAATACTAATGAGCGATTATTTAACTCAAGGAGAAAGTCCACGTGTAGTAGACAGCGCACAAACAAGGATATTGATTCTTCTTAATCTTCTTTGGGAATGAAACCACTCATAGTTTTTAAAATCTATTTTATTTACGTTTCGATCTATGACCTAGGATGGTTGTCAAAATAATAAAAACTTCAAGTTTGACGTTTATGACATAAATTGAAGGTTACTTTGATTTATTGATGTTTGAAATATTTGGTTTGAGTACACTAAGCAAAAATTTTTAAAGTTTAAAAGAATGATTGCCTTCAATTTGTGTTGCGACCTGGGATCGGCTTTCTTTAGGTAGCCAATACGCTTAACGTGAAATCAGCTGATTAATTTTTATTGGTGAATTTTATATAAATTCAATAATTTGGGAAATTTTTGATTTTCTACCACTCAAACCAGGTTAGAAAAAGACGTAGAAAACGTATAGGCATGAGACTAAAATAATATAGGAGGGATTTGAGAAACGTCATTAGGTCTACGATTGGTCGATATGTTTAGTATGACTTGATATGAACACGAGGATAGTGTAGCGTAAATTTCTTGAAATATTATAACGAGGACGGAAATTCGCGGATTTGAAAATGGGGTTGAGTGCAAAATTGTGAGAATGTGTTGTTGTGGGCAGGGGATTTCGATAAATGTGGCCAAGAGAGGTTACATTGGAAAGATATAAATAGTTTAGGAGAATATTATTAAAGCCCTTATTATTTCGATCGTCCCAAAAGCACGTATGAAAGTCAACACGAGTTGTAAGTGTTATAAAATCATTTGAATTGTATTGCATAGTGGTAGCCTCTTAAATTAAAAACGCAGTTAGTGTGCCGAGAGTATAATTTTTTTTGAGGTATCACCTATAATTTTTAATCAACTCGTGTCGGGACATTAAGTAAAGTAGATTACTGTGAAAGAAGTATAATTGAAATGAAATTTGGAATTTGGTTACACAGAGAGGGCGGAGTTGGCGAATCAGCTTAGGTAGAGTTCATCTAGTAATAGCGAGAAACGACCTGCAGATAGAAAAATACATGGCATCAGCTACAAGAGCGGAGATCTTCCACAATTTCCAGGTAACGATTTAAAATTGTGATTCCTTTAAACTGTAAATATTGGGGTGGCGTATGAGAGTGTTTTTCAAAGTAGTGTGAATTATTTGCGTATTGAACAGAATATGTGTAAATAACTTTATTACGGTATTCAACTAGAAATTTGAAGGTGTCTATAAAGCTTTTAAAACGTTCCTTCAGAATGTGAAAATTTCTGTAAAGAGTACATGGCTTTGTTTTTTTTATTTTACGAGTATGCAAAGTAGAAGGGCATACATTATGCATGATTAGTTGGGTTATTATGAGCTCACCATACCCCACAGTTTACTTAGATTATTAAAATAAATAAATAAATTATAAAGAAGGAATTTTAGAGAAGGTATTGTTTAAGGTCCATTTACTCCGAGTATATTTTATGTTTTTGATGATTTAAAAAGATAAATACAGGACATTACAAAATAAGAGTTACTGAAGTGTAACGTGAACAATAAAATATGGAGAGTGTTGAATTGCATTTGTAAATAGGAATACATAAAAGATTGTATGCGTTTACGTTGATATTTTCAACGCAATTGTTAAATATTTGCAATGCCAATTTATCTATGTTTCCCGGTAATTTAATTTTGATGCAATTTGTTACATTTTAAAATCTTATCTTTACTTGTAAACTATACTTAGACATATTTATGTTCTCATGCATTTAATTACATATTTTTTATATGCAGTGTCCTCTTAATTGACAATATGTAGAATGGCCGATTAACTCTTATTATTTCTGGAATTGTTCGATTTTCTCAAAGTTAAAGTTGTTTGTATTTATCCTACAACCCCTATGACTTAATCTGCCCTTAAACTACCCTACTATCATAGCATTATATATATATATATATATATATATATATATATATATATACATATATATATACGTGTAAATATTTTAGATAGTTAATTACACAAGGTAAGTTGATAAATACTATCGTATTATAGTTAATAGGATGAAATAATAACTTAGACTTTTATGCAAAGCCCAAATGATCATTTCAAATCGAGCTAGTAATTGAAAGATGGAAAATATAAGGTCTTGGACAGGACTTGAACCTGTATCCTGGTTTTGCCGGAACCATGCGTAATTGGTAAACGTATGGTTCCGGCAAAACCAGGATACAGGTTCAAGTCCTGTCCAAACCTTAAATTTCCATCTTTCAATCTACTCGATTTGAAATGATCATTTGGGCTTTATAAAAGTCTAATATTATTTCATCTTATCCTATATACGTATATATATATATATATATATATATATATATAAAATACTCAAATTTAGACCAGGGTAGAAAATTAATTAATTACATCAAATAATTTTAATCATTGTGTATAAGGAAGATTTGGGAAAAAGTACGCGTAATTAAAGGCCTGCTGTGAAGATTTGAATCATTCAATTGGAATGTAGGGTTTGTATGGAGTTTTATTAGATAATACGCGTTATTAAAACGTGGAGCATACAAGTTTATTCGTTTCATTAAAAATAAGGGATTTGAATTATTCACTAGACGCTTTCTATAAAAAGAAGCAGAATTAAAATGCTCAACTTGTATGTAATTTATTTATTCCAAGTAAAGAAACAAATAGAAATTACGTGCAAAATTTATATTAATTAATTCAATTTTTAAGTAACGAGTATTAAATAAAGTGTACAAATAATAATTAATATTTAATTTGTATTCGCTAAAAATTAAAGGATAGAAGTCAATGCCATTCATTATTATTTTGATTGGAGTTAATTGAACCATTAGTAATATATAATATGCATAAAAGCATTTAAAAACCCAATAATATTCAAATCGTAGAAGTGTTATTTAAAGTATTACGATTGAACACCTGCGTATTTTTAAATGTCAAATTCTAATAAATTCGAGCTGATAAACATGCAGATTCTGCGTATATTGCAAACGGTCGGATAAACCATAGCTTATATTAACATATGAATCCACGTGGACTGAAATAACCGATAGTAAAGAATATCGATTTACACCACTAAGGCCAGGTTATAAAAAGACGGATAAAACAGGTAAAACAGAGACACAGATAATAAAAGGCCGGATTTGAGAAGCGTCACTAGCTTTACGATTGGTTGTAATAAGATGCAGATATGAGAGGTGGGAACAACAATTTCTAAATAAAATTAATTAGTTATTCGCAGACGCGTGGCGAGCCGTGTGAAAATTTCTTAGATTTTCAACTAGCGCGAGTGTAAATTTTGTAGAATCGCGTGCCGGACTGTCGGGAAGGGAACAGAGAATGCGAAATTCTGAAAATTGTCCGTTGAGGGACAAATCCGACGTGCAAGCAAGGCTGTGATATAAACCCGGACTTTAAACAGTTTCGCTCTCTTAGATTTTCGATTTTCATTCAATACTTTAAACAGTTTGCTCTTATATTTTGTGATTATTGAATACTTTAAAACAGTTTGCTCTTTACGTGCTACGATACAAGTTATTATGCATTAGTGCACTTAGAAAAGAAGATACAAGGTAATAAATTCTAGTTATATTTGCGAGTATTACTGTACCAATCATCCAAATTTGCAACGATAAATGAATAAACAAAAGTAGACAGTTTTGGGTATAGCGTGAAAGAATTATTAATTTCAGTGCTATTTTTCGGGGGTGTTAATAATCAAATGTTATTCGTAAACGTGATTGGATCCACAGAACAAGATTTAGATATACATTGATGCGTTCCTGAGAAGCCCTGAAACTTTTTAAACGAATGGTGTTGTAGATGAATTTTAAAAGGCGGCCAGGAATCTGATGAAGGAAACATAACCCAGTTGGAATGGTGAAATTAGCAAAGACGATGTACATTGAAGCCACTAGTGCAGTAACCTTCAGGTAAATTATACAATTTTGTTCGAACTTTGATGTTTTGGTGTGTGTTGGATATCTTTATAATTTATTTGATAAAAAATGGACAGTAGTGAATTTGTATAAACAACAAAATTTGGGTCTGTCTTTGAGCTCAATTAGACTAACCTGTTTAATTAACGAAAAGGGGTGGGAGATGCTACCTTTTATTCAGACTCAGGTCTGCACATATTGTAACTTAATTAGTATGCATCCTACCAGGACTTTAATTCTGGATGCAAATTAAAACTGATGACGAATTTAAACTTGAAATTTTATGATACTGAAATTTATGCTGAAATTCAATTTTGAAATTTTAATGTATTATGAATATTGATGTAAATAGAGTTAACGTTGATGTTTGTGGTATGAATGTGTTTGTTTTTTTTTATGAATGAGGATGAAAGTTTTAACTAGGTGAGCAGCCGAGGCGGAAAGAGTAAAAAGGCGACCATTAGAAGAGATTCAACAGGGCGAGAATCACAGCAAATCTTGGTGCCCAGTTCGAGAGGCTCGAATATTTTTTTACTCTGGCGATTCTAATGGTGAGGTAACACAGCTATATATATATATATATATATATATATATATATATATATATATTATTCTATATATATTCACTTATATAATTTTATCGGTTTAGGTTTCTTAGTTAATAGTTATAATTATTTTTAAATATAAAATAAGTTAGTTCATACTTATTTTGGTTAGTCGGATGTTCGTTATCTTTTTTGTACGTTTTCGGGCTTAATTTTAAGTCGTTGTAAATTCGTAGTTATAAATTAAATAGCAAAACTGTCATCTCTTGTCCCATTATATCCTGTCATAAAACCTCGTTTGTGCCTGTGGAAATTAAGTCGGACTAAAAGGGTAGTGATCGACACTTGCTGATAGAGATCTAAGGGAAACGTCTGTTAGTTTGGTAAAGTGAGTTAAGTCATTTGTGTCTCCGAATATGATTTTATGGATAAACCCTAAAAAACACATTGATAGTGCAAACGTAACACGTCCAATAAGTAGCTATAGAATCCACTTCGTTGAAAAGTAGAAACGACACTTATAGAATAATAGAATACGGCCGAGGTAAGTCGATATATAAAATTATAAGACCTCTCGCGCGTTAAACGAAAGCAAAATTTATAAAGGATTACAATTTATTCATAATGTTGTACAGAAACTTAGCAATGCATTTACGAACAGAAACGTAAGTATAACTAACAGTATTCTTATTAACCATAAGAAACCAATTTTAAACTTAAAGACAAAAAACGTTTAAATCAACAATGAAATTTAATATATAATATCCAATATTTGGATTGCGCACTCTTACATAGGATAGCGCTCTCAAAATATACATCAACGAATATAACAGCATAAAATCGGCAAGAATAATTTACTGAAAATACAATAGATTTTTTGCGTCTCTGAAGTAAAAAGGTCTACATTTAAATTTCAAACAGCTGCTTTATAAAATAATAACCAAATTTTGTCTGCGATTACCTGGGGTCTATTTTTAAGCAAACGAACATTTACAACCCCGAAATATACATACAGTAAAGCTGCTGTTATACCACACATTAAATACTTAATTAGCTGGCAAACCCCTAAAATAATATTTCAATAAGAATTTGCATACTCTAAGAATGGAATAATTATTACACTATTCAATAGTAAACTTAAATTTTATACGAATTTCATATTCTTCCTGTTGTCTGAGTTGCAGCAGATGCGTTGTGTAAACTGTCAGACGCATGCAATACATGATTGTATTCTATTAAACGTACAATAGTTTTGATCTCTTTTTATCGGAAGACTCTTAACCTTCTGTGACGTTAATAGAATTTTTCTTCATGGAACCATTTATTTCTTGTTATTGCTTAGAAAAAGCGTGGATGTTTGAAATAGGAGTAGTATATTATGATTTTAACCTGCATCGAACAGGAACTGTAAGAAAACGCAAGTGTAAAGTTTGGCAACCTTAAAATCTCCCTTAGTATAAAAAAGTACATCTTTAAAAATGAGTTCAACGCATTTCTTACGACGTTTTTCAGTATTATTAAATAAAATTGCGCTCATACTCAAGACCGCCCACAGAATAATTTGTAGAGGGGGTCAAGACTACTTTCAAAAATATTAATTATGTTACACAAAGGATGAACACTGTTAATGCAACCCCGTTACCGGACGTATTGGAAAGTAATGTAAGGCATAAAATCTTATTTCCTTAGAGTAGCTCAAAAGCAGTTAGGACCATCGATAATGTAGCGTTTTTTAATATCATAGTTGAAATCACGAAAGAATGCATTCACGCCATAGGTTACTGAATTTAAAAGCGATATACATTAAAAGTATGTCGGTGTTTAATTCAGAAACCTATGACGCGAATGCATTCTTTCGAGATTTCGGCTATAGTATTTGAAATTGAAAGAAAAACGTAGGATTGATAGTTTCTTAATAAATGCAGCATTCTGTAATTAATCGAATTTTCATAAAGTGTAAAGTTACTTACCAATCTGGTAAATTGCTGGTGCAGCAGGCTATCAATTCTTTTGGCTCGATGATGCACAGGGTAGCAAATGGAAAAGATTGGATTTTACATTAACACACACTAATTGAAAATTGAATGGACTTATTCCAATACACGTAATAAGCCGCCCGTAAGAAAATGTAAAAATACAGACACGACACAACCATATTTAACGGAAACAGAAAAGCCACATTGTCAATCAAATGGCCACAAACCACAGATATTAATTAATAGTAAATAAATATCCGACCGGCACTTTAAATAGTGTCTTTAATATTTGTTGCACAAACAAACATGACTAAGAACTAAGAAGGGTACAACAAACTATTATAACTGGCGCTGCTGAATAGGACTGTTCTCGCGTTTTATTAATCATCATCATTTTTGAATAAAAATATCAATCTTCTTCGGTCTTGACCAAATCTATTTAGGACTTCATTTATAAATGCTTGTTTCTCCCTACCCACAATTTTACCCGCTTTAGCGTACTAAATGACCTTACTATTGTTGCAGTAGTTGGAGGTAATGCCAAAAAAATATTCAGCGCAGTTTTGATGGCCGGAAAAAAAGAAACTTCATTATCAAGCAAATGTACAAAGTCTGTATCTTGTTGAATCTCTCTATTTTGCCAAAGTTCAACCCACGTTTGCAACTGTTCTGAAAAGTTATCAATGTTGTAACTTCTGGCTATTTCTTCTTTTTTATTTAACAATGCTCTTTTTATATTGTTGTCTTTTAAGTTATTTAGATGTAATCCAGAGAGTAAAAAAGAAGTCGTAGCATCTTCAGAAAACCTTGTGGAAATAGACTGTATAACAGAATCCAAATAAGGAATAAAAAGGCTTACTCGAAAGTAATCTTCAACACTACTCATATGATAATTAGACCTATGAGTTTGTCTTGGTGCAATACGGGGTAATGTAATTTCCAATCCAAAACCATGGGCATGTTCAACACTTTTTTTATAAACCTCTTTAAAATATTGTTCAGGATCACTACGGTGTGTCTTAAAAAGTTTGAGTAGTTCATCTATGTGCTGTTTAACGGAAAATAAGTTAATACTTTTAGACTGCAGTGCATTACAAACAGGTTCCAATTTGCTAGAATATTTGGCCATAATATGCAGACAAAGAATAAATTTCGACAAAGAAACGCAATTTAAAAGTTGACTGGCCCTATTTCTTGTCTGAGCATTTATTTCACGGTTATGAGCTAAATTTTCCAGAGCGTTCATAGTATCTGCAAAATGTTCCGCAAACAACCTCATTGATTTATATTTGGCGGACTAGCGTGTTTCACATAATAGTGGAATATTAGAAACATATCTACGTCTTAATGGACTATCTCGAAAGAAAGTAATTACTTCTTTACTGGTACCTACTGAATTTTGAATATCCGGAATTTTGTTCAAATCATTTATCACTAAATTTAATCTATAGGACGCGCAGTGAAAATATATCGCTTTTGGATATTTATTTTAATAAGTTTTGGACTCCTGCTCATGACCTGCCATCGTCGAGCAACCATCAAACCCTAATCCAACTAATTTATCCATACAAAGACCATATTCATTACAAGCGTTTAAAATTGCAGCAGTTATACCTTCTGCGTTCATCGATGTAAGGACTACAAAGCCTAAAAATTCTTCTCTGACCGAATTGTCATTACTAACAAATCTTACTCCAAGTGATAACTGTTGTACCCCAGCAATATCTGCACTTTCGTCAGCCAGAATTGAAAATGCTTCACTCAAATTCACATCTTTCACAACTTTTTCCCTAATTAATGTCCCACAAATTGAAATTATTTGATTTTGAGTTCTGTGAGAGGTGTATTTTGAGTTCTTCTTGAAAAACTTTAAGTGCTTGTTTAGAATGTGATCCCACTTTCTATTCAGAATTGTAAAAGATCCTCAAAATTACCTTTTTTATCACCTCGTAATGGCAAATCATGCATACCACAAAAAATGACGGTGGATATTATTGGTATAAGTTTTTTGCGATTCGATTCAATCAAATCCCGCTCAGCTTCATTTATTTGAGAGGTAATTGATAGACGTTTTTTTTCAATAATTTTTGTAAAACTAGAAGCTTTTATAGTTGAATCACGGTGCCATTCGGTTGTAGCATGTGCTTTTGCAGAAGCGACAAAGTCATGATATTTTGTAAAGGGCTTCACAATGAAAGAACCAAGAACCCCTCTTTTAATAGTTGGCCGAAAAACTACGCAATATTTGCAAAGAGCGCCTTTGAGTTTTGGAGAATACGCAAACCAATCGTATTGTTGAAGCCAGTCATATCTAAAAGTACGTCTTCTTTCTTCGGAATCGTTCTTGAAATTATATTTAGGATCTGGTTTGTAAGGATTTGTTAATAATGAAAAACGAACATCGTCGGAAAGTGTTTCATTCGAGTTAACAAAATTGCCCAAATCGAGCATGTACTCATTCTTATCAGTTGAAAGATTGGTGTCATATTCACATGTGAGAGATTTTAAAGTATTAGGTGACGAACTACCAGCTTTATTTAGATCATTGACACTATTATGTACTATACTATTACACTCAAAAATAGCATTAGCACCAGCACCGCTACTACTACAGCCTATGCTAGATGATTCTTTTAGTTCATTTCGTTTGAAAATTTTCTAATATCCATTGTTAGTATTGTTACTGATCTTAGATCTGAATTTCTGAAAAAAAAATAACAGGCTTTACTTTTCTGATACTTCAAAAGAAGAGATTTGTTAATCAAATAGACTTTAAAGAAGAAAAAATAAGAATCTCCCAATTGCAAATAAATATTATTTTTAAATATGTATTCTCACGCATTAGGTACATTAGTACTTACTGCTATCCTATCCGTAACTAAACTATAACTGCAATCTTCGGCCTTCTTTAAAAGAAAACCAGTAACTACACTACTTATCAACACTGATAACAATAACTACAAGGAAAATGACCAATCAATATCTATCAACATACACGTCTTCTACTAATTCAACAGTTAGATAAAGTTTCCTAAGTCACAAATTAAAAGTACACCGCATTCGAAAACACTAAATACAAACTGAAGTCACTGAAGATATAGACGTACTTTACTGTTATAGATAAAGAATATATTTTTCTCAGAATAGAACACAATGAGACATTTGTAGAACATTCCAAAGTTTTAGTTGTAGAGTACCTGAACCTGTACAATAAGAAAGAAACCATTATGAAAGCCTTTATTTATATTTCGTTTGAATAGAAACTTTCAGGGTAAAGATATTTAGATATTAAAGAATGAAAATAACAGTTTTTTTATAGGCGGTTAGGGTTACTATTGTAAGGTAATCGCATTAATTCGCATTTCCTGCTTAAAATGACATACAAAGTCGGTCTATTTATAGTTAGACAATAGGCATACCTGTAGTGTAATCTCAACATTTAGGTTTACTTTATTTTTAAACAATAGTATAACCGATAGTGAAATCGTAATCTTCTTCAATCTCTAGTGAAGGTGCACTTCGTGTTGCGATTTCTAACGAAAAAAAACCAAAGGAACATATTCGGGGGGGGGGGGGGTAGGCGACCCCATTGACCCCCTTTGTGGGCGGCCTAGCTCATACTTAACATAATAAGTTAAAATGTACTGTATTGACGGTTTGCCATCGAATACAACGTAAAGCCCAAACACAAGAAAGTTATAAATTACACACCATAAAATCTATTACAAAATAACGTGATTATAATTGTGCTCAAAAAGGCGAGTATTGCACACATATGATGTACATATAGTGCATGCCATATTCTATAACGGGTACCAAAAGTATAATAATAGCCTATAAGTATGCCCTATAGTAGGGGACAAAGAATACTACTGTAGTAAGCTTGCTTACCCTAAAAGGCGATTAAAAGAAGCAGCAGCCTTGCTGGCTAAAAGATATTGGAGAAGAGTCGGTTGATCTCGGGCGATCCTCAATAATTTACAAGGTTGTTGGGGGTTGGTCGTGACAGATACGACTTTTTGCTAAAAATCTTTAAAAACTGCGTTGTGGAAAGATATGGGAACCTACCACAATATTTCACAGGTATGCGTGGCCTTAAACACACACTGTATATGATGGAGAGCTCACAAGTAAAATTCTTGTCCGAAGATAAAATACCCCCTCATTCGGATCTCGAGAGGGGATACTTAGGGCTCATCATCGTAAGATTTTAAAACAATAGTTCAATTTAGTGATAGGGACCTGGAATGTAAAGTCATTACTTAGAGTAGATAAGTTAAAGAATTTATTAGTGGAAATGAGAAAAGGAAAGCTGGAAGAAGGTAGCGAGAGAAGAATGCTAGGAAAATTTAGTATGGTAGACGAAATGATAGAGGAGAAAGATTAGTTAAGTTTTGCCAGGAACATAGATTAGTAACTGTAAACACCCTATTCGAACAACATGTTAGAAGTTATACCTGAAAAGCGCCAGATGATAGGTCTAGATACCAAATAAATTATATTTTAGTTAAACAAAGATTTAGAAACCAAATTAAAAACTGTCGTAGTTATCCAGGGGCTGGCATAGATAGCGATCACAATTAAGTTACAATGAAGTGTAATATAAAATTCAAAAAATTGAGAAAAGCTAAAAAAAGAGGGATGGAATTTAGGTAAGCTTAATGATAGTGAGGTAAAAGAGGAATATAAACAAGTATTAGATAATAAGATAGCCATAGGAGGGAACGTAGAAAATAGATGGAAAGTCCTAAAAAGGGCTGTACATGATACAGCAACACAAACTATAGGTAAGAAAAAAGTAGAAGCGAGAAAACCCTGAGTAACAAAGGAGATATTAGATTTAATAGAGAATAGAAGAAAGCGTAAACCTTTCAGAGAATTGGATAGCGAAAGTGAGCAAAAATATAATAGAGTTAGAAATATGATAGTACATGAGTGTAGAAAAGCTAGAAATAAATGGATGGTGGAGAATTGTAAGGGAATACAAGATGATTTGAGAGTAGGTAAGACAGAGCAGTTAAAAAGTTTTCGGGGAAGATGGGAAGAAATATAATTATATTAAAGATGAGAATAATGAGCTTCTAATAAATAAAGTTGAGGTAGCAGATAGATGGAAAAGATATTTAGAAGATTTACATAAGGAGATGATATAGATGAGTTACAGAACAATCAAGAAGAGAATGTAGAAATAGAGTTCTCAATATTAAGAGAGGAATTTGATAGAGCTGTTAGGGATCTTAAACTAAATAAAACGCCGTGGATAAACGATATACCCACAGAATTAATAAAACATGCAAGTCAGAAAACTTTAGGCTGATTATATGAACTAGTAAAAATAATACATGACGCAGGTGATGTCCCAATAGATTTAAAAAAAAGTCAGGAGCTGATAGGTGTGAGAATTTTAGAACGGTTAGTTTTACTTCCCACGCTTCCAAAATACTAACAATAATAATTAAAAATAGGGTAGAAGCTGTGACTGAGAACTATTTAGACGAAGACCAATATTGTTTTCGTAAAGACAGAGGGACTAGAGAACCGATACTAATGATTAGGGTAATTATCGAAAAAAGGTTACAAAAAAAATAAAAAGGCTCATTTCGCGTTTGTACATTTAGAAAAAGCATTTGATAAGGTTAATTGGATTGTGTTGTTCAGGGTTATGCGAAAAATAGAAATCTCTCATAGGGATAGGAAAACTATTAACAGTCTATATAATAACCAAAGCGTAGTAATTAGATTTGATGAAAAAGAAAATGAAGTTAAGATTAGAAATGGTGTTAGACAGGGCTGTATACCATCTCCCTTGATTTTTAATGTTTATATTGAGGAAGCTTTGAACTTAGCTAGAGAGGGAAAAGAGATAGGTATTAGTGTACATGGACAGAAAATACACATGTTACGTTTTGCAGATGATATAGCCATTATAGCAGAGTCTAGAAAAGAGTTAAGAGAGTTTTGAAGTATTTTATATGAGATACTACAGAGTAACTATAGTCTGAGAATTAACTTAGGAAAGACAAAGATAATGACAAGTGGGTTACAGCCTGGTTCTAAACCAAAATTAAAAATATGTAATGTCGAATTAGAGGCGGAAGATGAATTTTGTTATTTGGGTAGTATAATTACAAAGGACGGACGTAGCAGAAGGGATATAGTAGCTAGAATAGCTCAAGCTAGAAAAATGTTTTTATAAAAGAAATTATTAATAGCTAATAGTATTAGTTTAGATAAAAGAAAAAGTTTCTTAAAGTCGTACGTTTGGAGCGACCATACGGTAGTGAGACTTGGACAATTAAAAAGGTAGATAAGAAAAAGATAAAAGCTTTTGAAACTTGATGTTATAGGAGAATGATAAAGAGTAGTTGGACAGATAGAGTAACAAATGAGGAGGTTTATAGAAGGATAGGTGAAAAACCGTGTATGTGGAAACAATTAAAGGTCAGGAGAGATAAAATGATAGGGCACCATTTAAGACATGATGGACTATTTAGTAAGGTCTTAGATTATAGACTACCAAATAAAAATAGAGTAGGAAAACCTAGAACAAGCTATATTCTTCAAATTATTAGAGATTTAGGTTATGAAGAGTATGTAGACCTTTTTAGACTAGCTCAGAATAGAAAAGAATTTAGAGCTGCATCAAACCGACCTTAAGTAAGTTCGAAAACAAAACAAAGAATAAATAAATAAAAATCAGTTAACTAAATGTCACCATGACATAACTCACAATTAGTTAGCGGTCTGGCATGTTGACAGCGATTGGTTGCTTAAGCTTTACCATAACATATAATTTAACACTTTTCCTTTTTTGCAGGGGATAACCAGGTAATATTTCATTTCCTTATAAATGGGAATCATATAATCATGTTGGAGTTCTTTAGCAACCATCAGATTGCTAATATCTATGTAGAGCCAGGTAGATAAGAAAAAGAAAAAGAAGAATATAGGAAGACTTAAACCAAGCTATATTAGTCAAATTATTAGAAATTTAGGTTGAGAAGGGTATGTAGAACTTTTTTCATTAGCACAGAATAGAAAAGAATTTAGAGCTGCGTCAAACCGATCTCAAGAAAGGTCGGAATCAAAATGAAAGATGCATCTTTAAGTAATGCTTTCCTATTCAAATAATGAAGAGCTACTAGATGAAGAGAGATACAGCAATTCTTTAAAATTGAACGAATGCTACTTAGACGGACAATGACTTTTATATGAAAAACATTAATCTAGACATATGTTTATTTGATCATTTTAAAGTGTAAGCGTTTCTATTTTTGAACGTTTTTTTCCAAAGCTGAAAGCCAGATAACATTTCTTTCTCTCGGATTTATTAGGCTTCATGTTTAAGATTAGACCCTAGACCATACAAATGGATAGACGCGCCTCTCCGGTAAACAACGCTGCTGCGACTATGAAACCAATGTGGTTGAACCGCCTGACGTCAGTTTTGGGCACACCGCGCTGCTATAGTTCATTCACTTTAACTTTAGGTTGACGTCGCAACTGGAAAAAATGCTACATTGCCAATTTTAGTTTAATATATTTAATAATTAAATAATTATTAATTAATTATTAAATAATTAATTATTAAATAATTAAATATTTAATAATTCTAATATATTTAATGAAAGCTACTTGAATAAGTGGTGGCAACACCGTACAGAACTGACAACGTTTATGTGTTAAATCATAGTATATTTCAAGCGGAATTTTAGGTATTCATTTACACGCAGTTACTACATTTGACGTCATCCTATCGGGAAAGCGAATGGATTATGGTTGCTTGTTTTTATACGAGTTTAACTGCACGTTACTTAAACATTGTTCCATTCTGAATGTTCTTTTCATTTTACATTATCTAAGGTGATAATTGTAATATTTTAATCGCTTTATTTCGCACATACTATGGTGGCCACTTGCTGTGCCTATAAATGTGTTGAAAGATACAAGAAAAATTACCATTCTGTTTCATGGGTAAGGAATTCACATTATGTTTATAAGGTCTATATACTCGTACATAATATTTTATTTATATAACTCCAGTTTTCCCAGCGATGAAGAACTAAGAAAAAATGATTGTAGCATTACGTAGGGAAAATTTCACTTCTTCTAAACTTTCTAAAGTGTGCTCCAAGCATTCTACCACTGTTTTTTTTTTAATATTAATCCGTAGAGTTCCAAGAAAACACTTAAAAAAGTGCCATTCCAACAATTTTTAATTTTCCGCTCATTTGGTAAAAACAACAAGACAGAGAAAATCACCTGAATATGTTAGAGATCTCGAATGTTCTAATTACATTATGAGGTATGAGTCATCTCGTGATGTAACAATCAACCGCAATTCCTGTGTTCTTATCTTTTAATCACCCGTCAGTTGAAATTTATTGCGATCATAAATTTTCATATCTTTTATTAATGAATGAAGCGAATAGTTGACTTTTCTTGTCTTATTATAATTATACGAGATCCTGTAATAATTCATAGCCATTGTAACGTAACATATATGTAAACATACATTAATCTTATATTTCATAAGATTATTCAAAACATTGGTACTGCGCGGTAAATACATTTGTCTGGTATTTCCGGCCGTGCTGATAAAATATATAGGGTTGTGTAATGTATGTGTTTCTGTAATTATAGCAAACTCGCTAGGGTAATTCAAAACCCAGAAAATATTTCATATATTCATCAACATCTTACATCTAAGCATTAACTTACTGAAATGTCTCTTTTATGTCACGCCGCGGCTATGGTTACGTTCGCCGCCACCTTGGTGTATCCATACGGCCGGGCACGCGTGCGTACATACACAACACCACTTTCCCCCGTAACAATAGGTTACAGATTAACCTATCGGGGGGCGTGCGTACTCTTGATGAACGCCTGAAAGGACCCGAAATTTGTCCCTTAGAACACGCATTATTTTCAAGCTCAGGAGTGCAAGGTAGGCTAGGTATACCGGACGTGGACACAGCAACCGAAGTCGGACTCAAAGCGTTTGAGCCGTCGTCTGCTTCGACCGGTACGCTAGGAAGTTCAACTGGTAACCTCGGTAGCATTGACTCTGTACATGGGGACTTATTTATCAGTTCATGCGAAGCCTGTCTCAGTTAGTCCGTATGAAGTTTCCAGTAGGTTCCATCCTGTAGGCGTAGTAAGTATGTATGTGTTTCTAAAATTGAGTCAACAGTGGCCACTTTCCAAAAATTCGAAGACCGATATTCACGCGCTAACACAGTGTCGCCAGCCTCGTAGACGGTCACCCCTGAACCATTGAAATTGCGCACTTTGGCATCCTGTTTACTCCTCGCTCTGCTTTCGTAACTAGGTCGTAGTAGATCGAAACGAGTCTTTGGTCTTCGCCCGAGCATTAAGTAGGCCGGAGACTCGCCTATTGTAGAGTGTGCCACCATTCTGTATGAGGCTCGGAAAGTGTGTAGCGCATCATCCAGTGACAGTTGCGAATAAACGCTGCTCTTTATTGAACGCTTGAAGGTATCAATTAGATTTTCTGCCGCCCCGTTTGTAGACGGATGATGCGGAGCCGACGTCTTGTGACGTATGCCGTTATTACTCAAAAGGCTTCGAATTCCGTAGATGCGTATCCTGTTGCATTACCCAAAACGATGACATCTGGTAGCCCAAAACGTGAGAAAAATTGTCTCAATTTGCTCACTGTAACTGCGGTGGAGGTTGAATTTACTAGAAAAACCTCTGGCCACTTACTGTACGAATCAGTTATAACTAGGAACTCCCTGCCCATAAAAGGTCCAGCATGGTCCAAATGAACCCTTCGTATTGGACGCGTAGCTCGCTCCCAGGGATGCAGAACTGACTTCTTTGGGTTTTTCTGTGTAAGAGCACAAGACATACAGCATTTGAGTATGTTCTCAATGTCCCGATCAATGTTGGGCCACCAGACGTACTGTCGTGCTAGTCCTTTCATACACACAATTCCCACGTGCGCTGAATGTAACTCCTCTAGCAATCTTGAGCGTAGTTTAGTAGGTATGACGACCCTACTTCCCCATAGTAAGCATCCTTACTCGATAGTTAACTCAGATTGCCTTTTTAGAAACGGTAGTAATTCCGGTGCATGTACGCTATTGGGCCAATCTGAACTTGTAATGGTAAACGCTTTAGCTAGAACCGGATCAGTGCGAGTGTAACGGGCCACGTCGGCACACGTGTAAGGTAAGGTATTTTCCGCCGTGATTTTAAATATATGCGATACCTCGTCTAATTCGTTGCAGTCAGGGTCTGCTTTATCAATAAGTAATCTTGATAGAAAATCAGCAACAATGTTGTCTTCAGACTTCACATATTTAATCTCGTAGTCGTACGCAGACAAAATTAATACCCAACGCTGCAACCTGGCAGCTGCTGTACCCGGAATTCCCTTGTCAGGACTGAAAATTGATATGGTTTATGATCAGACCATATTGTAAACTTTTTCCCGTACAGGTACTGATGGAAACGTCTTACTCCAAATATTATACTTAACGCCTCCTTATCGATTTGTGAGTAGTTTGTTTGTGCTCAATTTAAAACTTTGGATGCATGTGCGATTGGTAGCATTTCGCCTGCGTCGTTTCTTTGAAATATTGCGGCCCCAAGTCCGTAAGATGAGGCATCGCACATAAGTTCTACTCTGCGTTTAGGGTCAAAATGTGCCAATACTGGAGCTCTAGCCAACTCAGCTTTTACCTTTTTAGAAGAAATTTCGCATTTTTCTGACCAAACCCATCGAGTATTTTTCTTTAGCAGGCTATAAAGCGGGTGGGGTAATGTCGCCATTTTTTATGAGAATTTTGAGTAAAAATTGATCAATCCAATGAAGGAACGTAATTGCCCGATTTCTTTTGGCGCGGGAACGTCTAGGATTTCCTTTAGCTTGTCCGCAGTGGGCCGTAAACCCTCCTTTGAAATTGAATATGTATCACGAAAAAATTTGCACTTTTCCTTTTGTAAACGTACTCTGTTTTTCTGTAGGATTAGTAATACTTTAGATATATTTTCCAAATGCTCTGTTGTGGTACTGCCGGTTATGATAATATCGTTTTGAAAAACTCCAACCATCGGAAGATTTCCAACCACAGAATCAAGTTTCTTTGAAAAATTTCCGGTGCTGAAGCAACGCCGAAAGGAAGTCGTAATACTTTATAAAGCCCAATGTGGGTGTTTATTGTACATACCTTTTGTGACGATTCACATAGCGGTAGGTGAAAAAACGCATTACGCATATCCAGTACAGAGAATTGCAGACTCCTGCCTAGTCTTGCAAATATTTCCTCCGCCGTAGGTAAAGTGTACTTTTTTGCAACTTAACTGACGGTTGACTGTAATGCGGTAGTCCCCGCATATTCTAACGCATCCGTTCCTTTTTTGTACCGGGACGATGGGTGTAGCGCATTCAGAATGTTCTACTGGTTTTAATATTCCTTTGTGTCAAGCGGTTTAGCTCCTTTTCGCTTTTAGAGCGTAACGCAAAGGGCACAGACCTTGCTCGGCAAAATTTTGGAGTAGCATTTGCCTTCATGCGTAGCGTGGTTGGAGGACCCATGAAACCACCTAAGCCTGCGTCAAAAACGTCGTAGTCGCTTAATAATTTTTCAACATCGATCGCGTTGTCAGTCGTGTTGTTGTGAAATAATTCAGTATTTTTGAACAATGCATTCACATCAATATCATATTGCTTGACAAACGATCGACCAACCAACAAAGCCCCGCCATTTGCAACAACAGGAAACTGTGGCTGGAAATTTTGCCGTTTACCTGTACTTCGGCAAGCACTTCACCAACCGTAGGTATGTAATTTCCCACGTACGGTTTGAGAGATATATGTGTATTTTGTAACGATAAATGTTGCAAATGTTTGATATAAAAGTCTTTGAGAATGATGCTGGGACCGGATCCAGTGTCGACTTCAAATGTGTGAGACTAACCCTCCACTTGCATCGTAATGTATACAGGGTCAACTACTGGTGCCGCGTACTCCAGTCTGTAAAATAGTATTGTATTTTCCAAGTCAGTAGTGCTTTCCTGTGCATTAGGACCACCTTCCTTGGCTGCACTACTTGTCTGCATGCTATTAACATTTGACATATTTTGTGGGTATTTTGTTGAGCTCTTGTTTTGCATGCACACTTTCCGCAAGTGCCCGGTCTTGCCGCAATCTGAACACACATAATCCTTGTAGGGGCATGCATTGGCATAATGTTCTGTTCTGCCACATCTGTAGCAACAACCGGCATTTTTAGTATAAAGACGCGCGTTCCTTCTTTTAGTACTTGAAGCATGAACATCGTTTTTGTTAGAGACCGCAGTCGTATTGATCTACACGGCTCTAGCTTTTCTCAGTTCGCACGCGTCGTTTTTGGCGGCTTCAAAATTTAAAACAGTGTCCACGGTAGTAGTAAGCGTAAGCTTTTCAATTGAGAGTAATTTATTCACGAATAGCGTGTCATTAATACCAAACACTATTTGGTCGCGCAATCTTTCCTCTAGATTATCTTGAAAGTTACAGTGAGTGGAAAGTTTTCGTAATTCAGCTAAATAATCAGAGAACTTTTCCGCCTCCGGTTGTATTCGATGTGTAAAACGGTACCTTTCTGCCACTGCATTAGGAACAGGATTAAAATATATCTGTAGTACCTTGACTAACTCTTTGTACTCTTTGTCTTTTGGCAGTATAGGCGTGAGTAAGCTTCGTAGAACTGCATACGTTTCTTTACCTATTAATGTGAGTAATACAGCGGCCTGCTTTTTTTCATCTTTTACACCATTTGCCTCAAAGTAAGCCTCTAACCGTTCCTGATAATAAGGCCACGTGTCAGTGCTTGAATTGAGTGGTTCTATACTTCCAATTATTGTAGCCATAAAAAGCTTTGCAACAGTAAAATTCTAAGTATTTCAATTTGCCTCGTCGCCAGTTGTAATGTATGTGTCTCTGTAATTATAGCAAATTCGCTAGGGTAATTCAAAACACGGAAAATATTTCATATATTCATCAACATCTTACATCTAAGCATTAATTTACTGAAATGTCTCTTTTATGTCACGCCGCGGCTATGGTTACGTTCGCCGCCACCTTGGTGTATCCATACGGCCGGGCACGCGTGCGTACATACACAGCAGGTTGCTTAGCTAGGAAGGTCTAGCGGAGGACGAGAGTTAGTTGAGGCTTAGGCGGCTACGCAAGCGGGCTGTGCCGAGCGGGTATCAGACTGATTAATTATTATGTATTTAGTCGAAGGTTTGATATTTACTCTGTAAATATCAATTGCAGATGTTTGCTAGTTGTGTATTAGAGATTTATCGAGTTATTATGTAAAGCGTTACGTTTAACGAAGATGCTTTTGTAGCTTAATTTAAAGTGATTGACTATTGTGTTGGTGTAAAGTGCAAGTGAGAGATAACGTGGTGGAACCTCCCGGCGCACCGGCAGGTATTTATACACTTGCACCTGCAAGGACTTCTAGAACGTTAGTGTTTAACTTTGTTTAACCTGATAATTTCTATAAATAGTGCGCGAGCACGTGCTGTAATCGGCTCGCATTAAGGGGTGTGTAACTAGGAGTGTTGATAAAACATTATAAACATTGTTAGGTTGGCTTTTTATTACCAGCGATACGACGTGTGAAGTAATTTCAGTATGTATTTCGACAGTTAATAATAAATGTTATATTGCTCTCGGCCTTTTGTTGTATATTTGTTAACCTGAACCCCTGAGAACAATTAAGAGTATCACGTCAGTAGAGTATTTAGTGACGAACCACCGCCTCATTTGCTCCAGAATCCCTCATTTGCTCCCTCATCTGGACCAATTTACATGTAAATTCGCACTATAAAGTCTTATTTTAGATGAATCTTCTCCTGACTCCTCCTTGCTCTCCTCCTTGCTCGGACACCCCCACAACCATTTTGATTACGTCACACCCGCATTCTTTCCACCCGCGAGATAAATCTTTCTCCACATTTCCACACACGAGATAAACCTATTTTTAAGATTTTTTACCGCTAACATTCTGGACCAAATAGTTTTCTTCGACTAGCCATTTTTTTATCTTTCGAGATAAACCTATCTTGTTTGGTATCAATTAATATTAGATTTTTCTCAGCTACCCGAATCTCTAAGAATTTTTCAGATTGCACCATCCCTAAGGGAGCTACCCCAATTTTAAGATTTCTTACCTGTAGCGACTTTTGAGCGTTCTTATAAATTTTTTTTAGTCATGCGATACATCTTGTTAGCTTAGAATTTTATGCAGAATTCGAATCTGCAAACAGATTTGAAATCGGACCACGCCCTGCAAAGTTATACTTTAAAGCTCTTTTGCTCGTATATATTTAACTCCATTTTTAAAACCTTTTCGCTACAAGGTATATGCTTTAACCAACACAAAATTAAGAACACAAAGTTTAATAATTTATTTATCAATTTACAGTTTAATAAACTATTACAATTTTACAAAGTATAACATTATTTCCTGTGCGTAGCCGAAAGTTTAACCTGTAACAAAGAGATTAATGTGTTGTTTAAAATAGACCTGTAACAAAATGAGATTAATGTAAAAAAGAGGAAACGTGTTTTCAGTCAATAAGACATATTGTCGTTAACAATATGTTTTACCGTCCAGCGACACCACGCGGAGGTAAACACATGCCGCCGGGAACAAAGGAAATTTAATTAAAAGCAGAAAGTTTTGTCCGGAAACGCTACTGTAAAATATATAGAGCAAATAAATTATTCCCTGAATGTGTTTTCAATTGCAATAACTGACTATACAATCATTTATGAATTTTAAATTACACTTTATTTAACTAAGTTACTTTAAACAAGAAATTACCGCATCCAAAAATTCCAATGCATGCTTAACAATAATGTAGAAATGGCAAGGTCGACTTTTGGTGTAAGGATCGCGTGGTTAATAATGGTATGAAATCTATGGAATTTCTCCTGTAATGAAAGAAGAATGCATTCGTAATTGAAAATGCGTGCTACAACTTTCGCTAGATTACCAGTCATGTATGTTAATTAGAAATTTTGTGTGTATGACATCATTAACTACCTAAATTTCAGAATTAACAAAAATGTAATAAACCAGATTAAGTACTGTTCAATAATAATGAGTGAAAGTAAATGGGTCTTATTACATATTGAAATCCTAAATTACCTTACGTGACATGTAGTAGCATTATAACGCAAATTCGGAAACTTCAATGTGTTATTAATTTCATTTGTAACTCGTAATCAACAAATATTTTAGATTTTTAACGAACATGTGAATCACATTTGAAAGCT
>JARFIW010000539.1:0-30515 GCA_036346225.1 Platerodrilus igneus | reverse complement strand
AGCGCGAATCCATGCATTGGAAGAGCCCATCGTCACTGAGAGCCGAAAAAGCTCGAATGAGCAATTCAAAAGACAAAGCAATGATAATTTTATTTTTGTATCCATGGGATTATGTACCTTCACTGGGTTCCTGAAGGTCAAATTATTAATCAACATTACTACCTTCACGTTCTTGTCGAACTCCGTGAAAGAATGAGGAAAGAACAACCCGAATTGTGGAAGAAAAAGTAATGGGTTCTCCACCAAGAGGATGCACGAAAAACAAAAAACAAAAAACGAAAAACGAAAACGAAAACGAAAAACGAAAAACGAAAAACGAAAAACGAAAAACCAAAAACGAAAAACGAAAAACGAAAAACGAAAAACGCAAAACGAAAAACGAAAAACGAAAAGCGAAAAACGAAAACGAAAATGAATAATAAATAAAAATAAAAAATAAAAAATAAAAAAAGAGAACGTAGTTTTAGGCGCAGAAAAAGCTTTAGAAATAAATAGAAAAACCGAATATGTACATCCAACCAAACGTAGGGTGCAATTTAGTGATCCAAAGCAGCACAAATGTTAAAAAAAGTTTCTTTTGCCAGCTCCGTGCGGAATAGAAGACGAAAATTAAAAAAAGAACGTGTCCTGTATGAATAAAAAAGTAGCCGCTGCTAAGCACCGAAACCTTACATCCAAGAAGAGAAAGCATCTAAACCGCCTTGCTGAACCACTACACTATCAAGGCACTTGCGATCGAAAAGTCAATAGTCGCATATGTGGGTCCATAATGGAAGAAGCAGCAAAACGATTATGAATAATAAAAAGCCACATACTAAATACGCCGATTTTTGACCAAATCACGCTCTATTGCAAATGCTCGGGCAACATCGTAAAGAAACGTCAAAAGTAATAATTAATTATTTTTGAAGTAAATAGCTGGCGTATATTAAAAAGCGGTGTTTTTGTATAATAATAATCAATTGTAGGTACTAATAAAGCATATTGGATGATTTGCAATAACAAATTTGAGGAATTTGAAACGAAGTGTGTAATCATAGATTTTGATGGTACACATTCGTTCGTTTTCGGCGCCTTTTGGAATCTGTTTTGACGGTTCTCGAATTAATTATACAAATGTTAATAAGTGTTTTAAGCAAATACCATAGCACCAGTTAGCAAACTGTTAATAATTCAGGTTTTAGGAGAAGAATATCGTTGTCTGATATATATTAGATATTTTTTAGCGCCCGAATATGAATTTTGGCAACCTACTGGATCTTGTGTCTCTCTCGCACCAACGTACATCGAGCAGTTGACGATTTCGTCGTAGAGCTTGTTCGGTTTTGAGATTGGGTTTTTTTGATGGATCCTAGCTTTTTTTAACACGTAAGGAGAATACGTCGCCGCAGATTAATCTTTTCCCGGAAAACCCTGATATCTTCCCTATTTATAGGTTTTCGCGATAAAAAGCGGCCTACGCAACGCACGCAAAAATCCCCAACCGAACCCACACCCTCCCTCATCCGAACCAAACCCCCCCTCGGAGGAGATACGCGAAAAGCGATCGATTCGCACCTCTCAACTTTAACACAAAGTCACGGTATCAAGATTTATAGTATTTAGATTGGATGGATACCCTCACGCGGTAGGTAAATATATCTATTACACCTGTTTGATGTGATTAACTGGATGTCCTATGTTAAATTTGTCATAGCACTTACTCTTGTTAAGCTAGTGGTAAGGTTTTGTCTACTTATGCTAAAAAATTATACGTTACATTCTTTGTGGAGGAAGGCTCCTGATGTAGTTTGTGTTTGTTTAGTCCAAACTCATCTATTACTTCTATATACATACACATTTCTTGCCTAGATTGTTTAAATGCCGACGATGTTTAATATGAAATCTCTTACTTAAACAACTTATATCTATATAAGTTACTACATATTTTATTAATTTCTTTATTCACTTTTTTCACTTCTTTGTTAACACAGGACCAGGAAGGTAGATCATACCGATATGGTATGGAGAATATCACTACATATTCTATTTTCAAGAGAGTTGAGTAAATTTTTTGATTTATTCTTTCCAACCTCATTAGTTTCAGCTAGGAATACTGTGAAACGTGTGTCATCTAACTGCATATGAACATCCGAGTTTTCATTTGTAACATCTATAAATTTTGCTTGTGGTTTTATTACTCCTTTAATGTTATGTCTACTATTCATTAAAATTCTATTAGTTAGATGACAACCCTGACTATCTGCATAAAAGTGTATTTTATAGTCACTGATGATTAGAGGTTTTCTTTCACTTCTAGGTTTCTTGACATTAGCTGATTCCATTAAAATTTTTTAGGTCTGTCCGAGGTAGAAGAAAAACTTTTATAACCTTTGTTGTTTTTATTTGTTATACTTTTTGATACTGCCGAGATTTAGTTTTAATTAAAGAGCATTCATTATTTTCAAGAGTGATTATACCATCCATTATGCACTCCAACTCTGAACAAAATAGTTTAGTTTTGAGATTATCATATCATAACAAATGGCTGTTAAATAAATTTGTTTAATTATGTTTTATAATATACAAAAAATATCTACAAAAGACCTCATTAAGGTGGAGTGGGGTAAGTGCACAGCAGTTTTTAGCAAGTTTGACTTCCAAGGCAATTATCCTTCATTTGTTTCATAATATTGTAAAATTTATTAAAGCCAACAAATATTTGGGTTAATACGCTTTAATTAACATTGATAAAATCGTGAATTTCCTTTATACTTTACTTTTTTAAGAAGATTGAAAAAAAAGTCCATCACTTATGCACTTGCCCCGAATTCGGGGCAAGTGCATAACCGACCATGTAAAATTATTTGAAGTGCCAGATCAATTGCTCGAGGCGAGAGCATAACTATTGATATGTCTGTTTTAAAATGCTTTTTAACGCAGTCAAATATCTTTTTTCGTTTAGGAGTTATTCAAATATATGCAAAAGACAGAAAGGAATTGAAAAAAAAACAATTATTGAAATAAATAAATGAGCGAAATGAAAGGAACCTTTGTTGCATGTTCCGCACACCCACTGCATACAAGTTACGCACTGAATCCAGTCTGCCTTCTTAATATAATGCCGAAAATTGCACTTGCAGATCGAACATAAATTACTGCTTTCACCCTTTGAGGTAGTCTTCAGTGTGCTCCTTTTTTCAGCAATCATTCTGCACTTTACCTCTTCCGATGTGATGACCTCCGCTCCTCTCGCAACTCTCTTCTTTTTCTTCACGAGGATAGGCGAATTTGTTCTTATGGTGTCCAGAAGAAGTTCTTCAAAATTTATAGTTTCTTGTAGTATTACTTCAGCACTAGGTTCTCTATCTTCAAAACGATGTGTTAATCTTTCTGGAGTTTCTCCAATTTCTGCATTTTTCGCAAGTACTTCATCAAAATTTTCAAGAAAAACGTCCAATGAATCTTCAGAAGCAGTTTCTAATATTATAGGTGGATGCAAAGTAGCTTCTTCAATCAATTTAATCATTGGGTCCTGTAAAATTTGAGCAGAACGTTCCCTTTCTGATGTTTTCGAATCCTTCCATTGTTTAAGCGAAATTGCGCTATACAATGAATCTGGAACTACGTTCCTCAAAAATGGATGTATGCCAGCTTTTTTGAAACCATTCATAATTATGTTTGGATCCAAGTCCCTCCAAATTTCATCAATTATTTTAGAAAACTCTCTTTTTGGAAGCATCACACCAATGTTCTGTCTTTGCCACTTAACCAGTTTTGCGTCCCATAACGTTTTCAACGGCTTAAAGACGCTTAAATCTAAAGGTTGCAAAACATGACTGGTGTGAGGCGGTAATTTCAGAATTGTTACATTTGCCTCAGAAGCTAACTCAATCAATCTGATTGTCACATGAATGGAATGACCATCGAAAATTAATAAGACAGGGCGGTCAGTACCAATTGCTTTCAAAAAGCTCTTTTCAAAATAATTTTCGAATACGTCTACCTCCATCCATCCATTAGTAGTTGCAGCATACGTAGTGTCAGGATATCCAGTATTTTCTGCAGCCTGCCATTGGTCCCAAATATTCTCTCCTTTAAAAATGATCAAAGGTGGAACTTTATTTCCAGAAGCCGAAGCAGCCATCAAAACTGTTATATTTTGTCTTCCAGGAGCACTGACAGTGCGAGTGCAAGGAATATTCTTACCGCCAACCACTCGAGTTTTTGAAGGATCGGTGCAAAAACTACTTTCGTCTAAATTCCAAATTCTATTTGGCATGTTTTCAATGCCTAGCTCACTTAAAGTGTCCTCCAACAGCATAAAATAGGCGTCAATTTTAAAAGGATTACAACTGTTTTTCGGGCGATTTCTACGCTTTGCGGTTTCTTTATCGATAAATTATGTCTTTTCGAAAATTCAAAAACCAGTCCTCTCCAGGAATGCCATTTTAAATGGAGTCTTAATTTTATTCGCATTAACGAATTGCCCAACCAGTTCTTGCAGCTCTTTTCTGGATAATCCAAACCCATACTTCTCCATTTGTAGCAGTCCGGCAACTAACCGTTTTTCTTGTTCGGAAGGTAGAGCAGTGCTTCTGCCATATGAATTTGATTTCATCCCACGGTTTCCTTTCAAGTGACTTACTATTGTGGGATATGGGATGCCGTATTGTTTGCTAGCTCGGTATGCATTTATACGTCCGGCTTTTATATTTTCTATGGCTTCTTCCAATGTTTCTTTTGCATAATTTCCTTTGTTAGTTTTTCTTATGTAAGTGCGGACCATGGTTCTTTCCTAAATAGTAATTTAATTAAGTGAATAACATCGAATTAAGTACGATAAATATTTTATTCAGTAATTCAACCATCAGAAATATTTAACCATATAAAACTTTTTTATTTTATGAACTTATACTAAGTACTCAATTTTTAACGCTCAATTTATTCATAATTAAAAAATATTTTAAAGCTGTTTCCGGGGCAAGTGTACAGGCATGTGCACTTGGCCCAACACATGTGATACACTTGCCCCTTGTCTCAATATTTACGAGGCAAGTGCACACTACGGTTTTTCTCGATAAACTTTAACAATTCCACGAAAATTATTTGTTTAGGGTGAAATATAGTCAATATATTTTAATACTTACCACAAATAGTCACACAGAACATACAATTACATTAAGAATCACAGTACATTTATGAGCGCGCCAACTTTACTTCCACTCTCAATGTACGGCTATCAAAGTCATTGATATAATTCGGTGAATCCCACTGATAGCATGGAGACATCTCCGTGAATAGGTCGGTATTAACTTTGAGTAGATTACTACATATTAAAAATTTCAAATTTTCACATATTACAATAATTAGAGCCCGTTTATGCACTTGCCCCGTTTATGCACTTACCCCACTCCACCTTAAATTAAATATATATGTATATGTTTTGACAGAAATTTAATTTATTTTACTCATGTTTATTCGTTCATTTATCTAATGCACAATTTATGAATTATTACATGTTAGCTTAGTCAGGTATATTAATGTTACTTTATCAGTCTAATAATAACTAGTCGCTTGTTATATTTATCCAAAAGGCACATGGTTGGAAACTTACCTGTATGTCTTAAATATCTGTAAATAAATAAACAATTTTCCTCAAGTGTTTGTGCATGCAAATTATTTATTACTTTGTAAAAGATGTTGTGATACAGTATTTTTCAGATGGTTTTATGAAACATTTAACCAAAACTTAATTTAAATTTTGTTATAGAATTACAGATGTTGGTTTAAAACATTTATCAAAAATTAGTACACTTTGTGAAGTCTTGGGATATTAAAGATTATAAAGCACCACTGCTATCTGATGATGGACCAACTGTGTCTGACAATCTGTTAAATTCCTAAGTCAGTAATTGAACAACACTTTAACAACACTTTAAGCTTTCTCAGAGCCCCATGTAATTAACATTTACAAGCACTCATTATTTATGGTCGCCCAGTTGTAATGTCTGAAATTTTTGCAATGAAGGCTTATTGACTTATAGAAGTCTCTCAACTGTTTACAGTTTCATAAATTTAAAAAAAAACAAGGCACGGTAAATCAATTAAAAATGTCTGAAAAACACTTCAGTTACCAAACTAAGTTTTCCTGCACATTTACTACCATTATCCGACAAAATCTAGAACGACAATGAATAGGTCTCTACTCGCAGTGTTTACAACATGAAAGAAATGAAAAGTGAACGCGTTTAACCATACCCTGTATAAGAAAACACCAATCTGAATAATTACAATAAATTCTAATTTTTTTGAAACTAAAAAAAACTATTGGTTGCTATTTTATGTCGTTGTTTCATATTCAGTTTCAACCTTACTAGGCAACATTAAAAAATTACTTCACTAAAAATATGTGAAGCAGATAGATAATTACACTTCAAATTTAGAGCCATTCCGGTAATTGTTGCCGTATTTTAAGTACTACGGCTATCTAAGCTTCTAATTGCGTCATAAAAAATAATATTAACTACTTGCACTACCAAAAGATATTGGTGTTAGTGTATTTATTATAAATAATTGAGATATATATATATATATATATATATATACATTATATATATATATACTGTATACGTATACTGTACATAATAACATCTTTTATTACTGTGATTCTTTGAAAAAGAAAAACTACTCTGATGCAGAAATATTTGCAAATAAATTAGCATATTACTTAATGGGAGAAATAAACACTGAAACACAAATGTTTATTATAAACAGCCCGTAACAGAAAAACAACTTACTACTGTGGAATTTTAACATCTTTCATTGTGAAATCATTAGTACGTGATATTGTAACAAATAGTACGCCCAACTTTCAGTTCTTGAGAAAGTTGAGTTGAATGAGAATGACAATAAAAAAAAAACGCTCTCTTTTGGCATACATTTTAAACAACAAGAATGGATTAACAAAGAAAGGTATCTCATCATTAGCATTTGAATATCCAATAAAGATATATATATATATATATATATATATATATATATATATATATATATATAAACTAACATGCATTTGCATTCCAAATGTGAATTATTCTTCTTCGCTATATATATATATATATATATATATATATATATATATATAATGTCAATAATGTCAAAAATAACGATCTTTAATTTATATTCAAATGAGATAGGTAACGGGTTTATAGGTCTATGTTACTTTATAGATTAAAAAAGACGATAGTAATGATAATTGTATTTATTGTGGATTGGGTACATTAGACGTTACAGTTCCTTGGGTAGAGTGCGAAGGGTGTATGAAATGGGCACACCAAACATGCAATGAAGAAGATACGAACTATGCAGATGTATTTTTATGTAAATTTTGCCTGACTATAATCTCAGAGTCCAGAAAAAAATGCTCTATATTGTTGAAAAAAGTACACATTAGTTTACAGGAGCAGTGCAGGGTACAACAGAAAACTAAAGAACAAAGGCTATGCCCAGAATAGTATGAGGAAAGAAATAAGCGATTAACAGCATCTAATTTTGGCAGAGTTTGCAAAACAAAATCATTGCAAATCAAAAACAACATCGTTCGGGATATACAAAGGAACAAAACATCCGAAGCAATACGCTATGGCATTGACAACGAAAAAAATGCAATCACAGAATATCTACGTGTCTCAGAAAATCAATTTCGACAAACAGGTTTGATGATTCATAGGGAACATCCTTTTCTGGCAGGATCGCCAGATGGTTTAATAAACCGCGATGGTATTGTTGAAGTGAAATGTCCATATAAAATAAGAAATCAAGAACCACGTCCAGAATATTTAAATTATTTCAGAAATGGAAAACTCAAAATTAATAGCAATTGTTATTATCAAATTCAAGGATTGCTAAAAATTGCAAATAGACCTTGGTGTGATTTAGTGATATATACCAGCAAAGGAATATTTGTACAAAGAATTGCTAGAAATTACAAATTTTTTATGAATGTTTTCAAAACTGGAAGAGTTCTATTATAACCATCTGCTTCCTGCTATAAAATGTAACACCTATAATTCCAAAATATGGTTATGGAAACCTACAGAAAAACTTACATTTTTTGAAAACGGTCTCATTCAAGATATTTCGTATTATAAATTTCTCTCTGAAAGGGATTATACTATTTGTGTTTTCAAAAAATTGGAAATTCCAGTTCAAGAAGTAAATGCCTCAGATTTTTATCTTTAAGTGGTACGAATTGGTTGACAAATCTAGTAATAGACATACTTTTAAATTTATTAAATAATGGAAATAATTATCAAATCATACCGGAAGAATTGGGTACCTTTATATTCAGTCAACAACCATCAAAAAATTATACTTAATATTTTTTAAACAAAGTTAAAATAAAAAAGAATAGACTGGCTATGCCAATTTTAATAAATGGGAACCACCACTGTTTAGTTATTATAGATTACGAAATGAAACAATTTTCTTTGTTAGATCCGTTTGGTAGTACAGAAGACATAATAAAAAAATATCTAAGTTCCTTTATGGTCGTTTATAATAGGCATTTCAACAATGAAAAGAAAAACATTCAATGTCTTCAAGTACACCGATATAATCGTTATGTTCAGAAAGACAGTTATAATTGTGGGCCAATGATTTTAAATCTCTTTGAAAGAATTGTAAATAATTCCAACCTTCAAGTTCAAACTGATCTAAACAAATATCGAGAGTATTTACAAAGAAAATATTACAAAGATCAGACTGTGTAAAAATAATTGTTTAATTTGTTGCAAAATGTAAAATGGAAGATTGTGTCAGGTGCGCTTACTGTAACAGAATCGTCGACAAAGGGTGCAATGAATTTCACATCATCAATCACGTATGCGGCCTATGCAGACAGTATTAATCATAAATCACCTTTTAAGGCATGCACCAACACAAGAAAATAGTAAACAGGTAAATGCACAAATAGTGAATTTTATAATACGCAATTTTACAGATTTCCTATAGTATTCGACAGAATGGGCAAAGCATATCGAACATCTGTATCTTCCAAATATTACCGCTACGTAAGCTGTATTTCTGCACACAACATTCTCATGAAGGAAGTGAAAAGGAGTGCATTCGTTTGCGCAACATTTATGCTGGTTTGTGCTGCAACCACCATCTGTGCTAAACTTTCTCGAGATATCAAAAAAATAAACTGGGGATGTTGCTGTATTGTCCGCACTCTAATATTGGAGCAGGAAGGTTACGAATTTTTATAATTAGACCTGGATAGACAACATTAAACTCGAAGTTTTGCTCGTGGTATTTTGTTTCTCCCTGAATTGCGGGTATGTTTCTCTTATTTAGGGCTTGCTACTGATCCTCCTTAAGAGTTTGGATTGGGTCTGACCCACGCAGTTTTAAAGAAAAAACGGTTATGAATTTTTATAGTTAAATCCGAATAGACATCTTTAGACTCAGACTTTTGGCCGTGGTATTCTGTTTCTGCCTGAATTGCGGGTCTGTTTCTGTTATTTAGGGCTTGCTACAGATCCTCCTTAAGAGTCTGGATTGGGTCCTACCCACGCAGTTTTAAAGAAAAAACGGTTATGAATTTTTATAGTTGGATCTGAATAGACAACTTTAAACTCAAAGTTTTGCCCTGGTATTTTGTTTCTCCCTGAATTGCGGGTACGTTTCTCTTATTTAGGGCTTGCTACTGATCCTCCTTAAGAGTTTGGATTGGGTCTGACCCACGCAGTTTTAAAGAAAAAACGGTTATGAATTTTTATAGTTGGATCTGAATCGACATCTTTAGACTCAGACTTTTGCCCGTGGTATTCTGTTTCTGCCTGAATTGCGGGTCTGTTTCTGTTATTTAGTTTGTTATTTAGTTTGAGCAAAGATGAAGATGAAGATGAAGACCATTTCAGCCACGTTACTTTAAAGCCGCTTTCGATTTGCTTAAAAGATCTACTCCGGGTAACTCTGGTCAGAACGGTGTAGTTCGAATTGCGAGATCAAATTGATTCTGATCTACTCACAATCGTATCCCCCTTTCCCTTGCTGCACCTACCTAGAAAACTATGTAAAAGTGATCCACAAAATTAAATGACGTCAAATTATTGTGTCCACCATTTTTATGTATTAGTTTGATTGATATATTAAAACTGTTTAATTTGAGGATTTACTATGTCGGAAACGTCCAAATGTGCACCTGCAGATATTATTACAGAGTTCTATGAACCAGAAACAGTCAATTTTTAAAATTAAGTTAAATGCAATGGATTATAACAGGGCAATGAATGGTAAGTGAAGTAAGAAAATTACAAATTAGAACTTTATTGTAATTTCAGATCCAATGTTTGCACAGAATCTATTAGAATATGCAAAGAAAAATAATCAAGATATAGCTTCTAAAGATGATAACACCACTGCCGATAAATTTCAGGAAGAGGAAATTATATATGAAAACGACTCTGTAACTGAAACGATTCAATCAGCGCGTGTAGTGTGGACATATGATGCCACTTTACAATTAATCACTGTAATGGAAAATTATCTTACAGATTTAAACCACCCAAAAAAACGGAAGCACGTTTTTGAATGTATTAGTAATGAACTGATTAGTTGTAACTTTCCATACGATGCAGTGCAGTGTATGCAAAAATGGAAAAATTTGGTGCGCACATATAAAGCTGTTAAAGATAATAAAAAAGCAACCGGCCGTGCAGCAAGTCGCTTCTATTTCTTTGATTTATTGGATACCTTATTAGGGTTGTAACATACTGTTTTAATACGCTCTAATTAGTTCTATGATTTCTAAAAATAGTTATTTTCTAGTTTAATTTTAGCATTCTAATTATTATAATGAAGGTCTTGTAGCATAAATATGTCTGTAATTGTAACGGCTGCAAGACTACCCAAGTAGCGTCCTAGCGAAGTTTCCAGGAAGATCTAATCCAAGAGTTAATCAAGTTTTCTAAAGGCACTTTTCTTCAAAGGCACTAAACATGTCAGATTAGTTGCTATCTATGATTAGATGTCAATCATGTTTTAGGATCCTATTTATGTCAGGGTGGTCTGAAGCAATTTTTCAATTAGCGGAGTACTCAACTAAAATTAGTTCCGAGATCTACTTGTGTGGCTATCTTAGGGCAATTGGCAGTTTAATTAATCTTAAAGATTTACGACCGGCGTATCCTAAGCCGAGAATGAGAGCCAAGAAAGGGTTATTTTTCAATTAACTTAATTGTATATAAGGATGCCAGCCGGTGGTAATCGGGGTTGTTTATTTCAGACGCGTCAGAGTCTAAAGCTCGCGGACTTGCAAGATTGAGTAAGTGTTTATTTCTCTGAATTCAAGTGCGTGCCGTTATGTTCAAAGTTAGTTTATTTCTCTGAGTAAGTAATTATTATATATGGTATTACTATGAACTCAAGGCTGTGTTATGCATCATAAGTCATTTATTTGTTTAAATACAATATCTGTCGACTTTCATAGCATACAACTTCGGGTTAAAGCCCGTTCAGTAATTTAATCCCGTTAGGTTATTGTTAAAGACCACATCTTTTGAAGGGTTTCTTATTTTATTGTGTTTCGACGTTGTCCGAGGCTTGTAATAACTAAGCCACGAATTCCGTTACTGTACTATTTGACCCGTGTGAAGGTCATGTTTTTCCTGTTATTGATGACCCCGTGATTAAAGGAAGATCGTATCAGTATGCAAGTTAAGTAGATTACGGTAGCGTTAATTAATTATATGTATTGGGGTGTTTGCACCCAGAACTGTTGTTAATATTCATAAAATAAGGACTTTAGAATTGTTTAGTTAAGTTGTGTTTGTGCTAGCCGGAGACTATAAGATTTGCCCCTGTGTATTGAAGTATTTTCTGTCCTGCAATCTTGGTTCATCGCCACGAACAAAGTGCGACGAGAGCTATTACCGCGATCGGTCCATGGGCCGTTTAATTCCCATGGTGGCGCCCTATTGTAAATAATGTTAATTACTGTATAATTTTGTATGCATATGTAATTAGGTTAAGTTAGTTAGTAGCCCATTTAATAAAACAATTGGAATTTTGTCTTAGTGTGTTGTTGTTTAATGAACCTCCCCTTCTCACCGACTGCAGCAGCTTGCGAGGCAATGTCCCGAAACGTGAGGGTACTATAGTGTTAGAGGTCCTTCCCATTTATTATTTATTGTTAATTGGATACCCTCACGCGGTAGGTAAATATTCAAATTACACTGGCGCATTAACGTGGTTAAAATCTTAAATATGGTAAACAACACACGGACAAAGGTTTAGATTGTTTTATTTCTATAGTACTATTAAGATTTGAGCAGAATTAACAGTTTAATATTAGTGATTTAGGAACAGGTTTCGCTATTGTTGGCATTTACCTTTTATTTAGTCATGTATGTGGTGGAAGCTTTAAGAAGTGACGAACTGAGTCACGAGGTTTCAATTAGGAACGTTGAAACAACAAAGTTAAGTGTGTTAGAAAAACGAAAAGTTTTGCGTTCAAAACTCATTGTTAAGAAAGTCGACAGTAATGTTTTTCTAAGTATGAAAAATTGAAATCGTTCAAAAGGACGAAATTGAATTATTGAAACTTAAGATTTTTGAATTAGAAAACAGTTTAAATTCTTTCACCATTCTTCCTAAAAGGAAAGAATATATTAAACTTAACACGAGATTAATGCATGTAACACAGAGACTAAATTATGTCAATTTCGATATTGAATTTTTAGAGGTACACAAAGAACTGCATTCTAAGTGCATTAGAGCTTTTGAGATTTTAGAACAGGTAAACTGGGAAAATGAGATTAACGATAACCCTTCTTATTGTTCGGCTAGTGGTAATAAAGATCCTACAATAACACCAACAGCAGAGGTTTCATGCCCTGGAGCATCAACGGTTTCTTCCATTAATACCCCATCGGTTTCGATTTCTAGTAATGATTTAGGTACTCTAATTAAGTCCTTGAATAAAACAACGATATCAGTCCCGATCCACAAGTGGGGATTACAATTTTCGGGTGAATCTGATTCTATATCGGTTTTAGATTTTATTCAACGCGTCAAGGAACTGCAAGCTTGCAAGGAAAGTTTCGTCAGATGACCTTTTCGAAGGGGCTATTGATCTTTTCACCAGTTCAGCATTGGATTGGTATAGAGCAACGCGATGTACAGTAAATTCATGGAAACAAATAATTTCTAAATTAAAACAAGATTTTCTTTCAGCCGATTATGCAGAGAATCTTTTAATGTTAATTAAATCTAGACGGCAAGGCGCCGAAGAATCACCTACCATTTATATTTCAAAGATGGTAAATTTATTTTCTCAATTAGATTCCATTCAGTCCGGGAACAAATAAAAATTATTAAAAGAAATTTACAGACTTTTATGCCACGCAACTGGCGTTAGTTGAAGTGACTGACATTTCCCACTTGATTTCTCGTTGTAAGGTTTTAGAAGACATTAAGCCTCCAAATTTTATTAAACAGGAACATTCTGATTCTGCCAACGTACCAGTTAGCTTAGAACGTCAAGTTCGACAGAGTTCATTTTCTAATAATAATTTACCTTGGTCCGGCGTGTCGAATTATTTTAAAACACAGCAAAATTTTCGACTATTTGTTTCAACTGTAAAAGACAGGGTCACTCGTTTCATACTTGTCCGGAGAAACGCGGAATATTTTGTTATTCTTGTGGGCAGGAAGTTACGTCCACAAATTGTCCAAACTGCTCAAATAATTCAAAAACTAAGGACAGGAAAGCGCGTAGTCAGCCGTTGCTTTTCTTTGTTTAATAATATTGCTGCTGACAAAAGACGTGGTCGGATTGGTTAGTAAAAGTTAAAATTTTGTAAATCATCTAAGGTTTTTCAAATTTTATAAAGTAAAACGTGATACAAGACCTTATATTAATATCGAGATATTTAAGGAAACTTATACCGCAATGTTGGATTCCGGGCGAATACCTCTATTTTAGGCAGACATGGTCTGTGTTTATTGGATAAATATAAGTTAGAATTAATTAAAAATGTAAAGACGTCTATATTAACAACCGCAGATGGCACTTTACAATCAATTTTAGGTTCAATTAATTTGCCCTTGACTATAAACGGGTTACTCGGTCTTTAAATGTTTTAGTTTCCGACTCAATAGAGTGTACCCTAACGTTAGGGATTGATTTTGTCAATTATTTGAATTGAAAGTAGATTTTTCAAAAATGAATTTTATGCTCATTCTGCGGAAACGAATAAATTAAATTTCATTAAAGTTATGGCCGATTTAAATGAAGACCAGAAATTTGAATTAAACAATGTTATTTCTTTATTTCAATCCCTGGATCGTCCTACCTTAGGCCGATCCACTAAAATTTCACATCATATTACAACAGAAGACGTTGAACCAATAAAACAAAGGTATTACCCATTATCACCGGCTGGAACATGCTAATAAAGAAATTGATGCGATGCTTGAACAAGGCATTATTAGCCCAAGCAATAGCCCGTGGAACTCCCCATGCTGTTAGTAAAGAAAAAGCAAAAGGTGAATTTCGTGTATGTTTTGACGCTAAACGATTAAATTCAATTACAAAAAGACGCGTATCCCATTCCGTTTGTAAATGACATTCTTGATAGATTACGCAATGCGAAATATCTCAGTTCAATCGATTTAAAAAGCCTTCTGGCAATTGCCCTTGAGTGACGAAAGCAAGGAAAAACAGCCTTTACTGTCCCAAGGCGCGGATTATTTCAATATAATGTAATGCCGATGGGTTTGGCCAATGCTCCAGGCACATTACAGAGGCTCATGGACTCTATTTTTGATTTTCATTATCCCAATCGGTATTTGTTTATTTAGATGATATAATTATTATTTCAAGCACATTTAAAGAGCATATTAGAATTCTGAACGAAGTGTATGAGAAGTTGAAAGGCGCTAATTTAACTATTAACATTTCAAAATGTGAGTTTTGTAAACCAGAGTTACAATATCTGAGATATATTGTGAATAAAGATGGTCTCCGAACTGACCCAGCAAAAATTGACGCAATAGTAAATTTTCCTCAACCCAAGACAGCCACTGAAATAAAACGTTTCACCGGTATGTGCTCTTGGTATAGGCGTTTTGTTTTGGATTTTGCCACAATTATAGCACCTATCAATGATTTATTAAAGGGAAAGAAAAAATCGCAAGCGATTAAATGGACGGACGAGGCTCTTATTTCGTTTGAAAAAATTCAAGATGTTCTTACAAAGGCTCCTGTTTTAAGGAGTCCTGATTTTTCGAAAGTTTTTTCTTTACAATGTGACGCCTCAAATTACGGCGTTGGTTGTGTTTTAACTCGGGGAGGAGACGAAGAACATGTAATTGCTTATGCTTCTCGCAGTTTAAATTCAGCAGAGAAAAATTATTCAGTCACAGAACGGGAACTTTTGGCGGTGTGTTTTGCTATTCAAAAATTCCGACCATATATTGAAGGAACTCATTTTAAGGTCATTACGGACAATCATTCTTTAATTTGGCTCCACAACTTAAAAGATTCTGCGGGACGTTTAGCTAGATGGAGTGTGAAACTCCAACAATTTGATTTCGAAGTTATCCACAGGAAGGGTAAATTTAATGTGGTACCAGATACATTATCCCGAGCTCCTAGTGGAGCTTATGCTATTAATTCTTTAAATTTTTCTTTAGACGAGGTCGAGGATTGGTACAAAAACATGTTAAATAATATTAAGGAAAAGCCAGATCTATATCCCTATTGGAGAGTAGAAAATGATAAAATGTATAAGTTTATTCCGAATAATTTGAATATCAAAGCCAATTTAATTGAGTGGAAATTAGTAGTGCCGAAATCATGCCGTGCACAAATTTTAAAAGAATGCCATGATGATCCAGTTTCGGCCCATTTGGGTGTATTTAAAACATATACAAAAATCAAAGAGCTCTATTACTGGCCCAAAATGCGGTCATATATTTCTAACTACATTAGTAAATGTGTTACGTGCTGCCAAAGCAAATCCAGCACGTTCAACCATTATGGTTTTATGGGCAAAGAGAAAAGTTTCATTTCCGTTTCAATGTTTGTCGATTGATTTAATGGGGCCCTTTCCGCGCTCGAAATTGGGGAATACTTACCTTTTAGTTGTTACTGACTGGTTTACAAAATTCACTTTATTGCATCCCATGCGCAGCGCTTCAACAAAACAAATTTGTAATTACCTGGAAAATTTTGTATTTTTGGTATATGGGGCACCTCAAATTTGTATGATAGATAATGGTCCTCAATTTAAAAGTAATTTATTTTCCAATCTCATGACAAATTATAAAATACCTTCGGTTTGGTTTAACGCCAGCTACCATCCTCAAGTTAATTATGTAGAACGCGTTAACAAGGTAATTGGAGCTGCCATTCGCAGTTACATTCAAGATTCTCAGAAGAATTGGGACGATAATATTCACAAAATTGCCCATGCGCTTCGTAATGCTGTTCATGAATCCACAAAATATTCCCCAACATTTTTAGCTTTTGGACGCACGGTTCCTCTGACCGGGGAATTCTATAATAAATTAAAGGATTTAAATCCAGAGGATCTAGCAATTGATACTCGAGAACAATTGGTTCAAGACCTCAATGAATTATCGCCCATCTTTAAAGAAGTTCAGAAAAACATACATTTGGCGTATGAACGTAATACGCACTCTTACAATTTAAGGCGCAGACCACTAAATTTCAAAGTAGGGGATTTAGTGTGGAAGCGCAATTTTATATTATCAGATGCTTCTAAACATTTCAATAAAAAATTAGCCCCGAAGTTCCTAGAAGCAAAGGTGATGGAAGTTTTAGGTTCTACCACTTATAGACTATCTTCTATGGACGGAAAACCGCTAGGGTGTTCCACGTCCAAGACCTAAAACCTCACTAATATTTTATTTTTCCAATTTTTTATTTTTCCTTCCGCCAATTTTCTGAAAAGACTCAGCTGTCTTAAACATAATTGCGGTTGGATGTGTTAATTTCTACATTTATTTTATTTCAATTTGCTTGAAATTCCTAAGAGCAATTTCAATTTTTCGAGGGGGGCTGTGTAACATACTGTTTTAATACGCTCTAATTAGTTCTATGATTCTAAAAATAGTTATTTTCTAGTTTAATTTTAGCATTCTAATTATTAGAATGAAGGTCTTGTAGCATAAATATGTCTGTAATTGTAACGGCTGCAAGACTACCCAAGTAGCGTCCTAGCGAAGTTTCCAGGAAGATCTAATCCAAGAGTTAATCAAGTTTTCTAAAGGCACTTTTCTTCAAAGGCACTAAACATGTCAGATTAGTTGCTATCTATGATTGGATGTCAATCATGTTTTAGGATCCTATTTATGTCAGGGTGGTCTGAAGCAATTTTTCAATTAGCAGAGTACTCAACTAAAATTAGTTCCGAGATCTACTTGTGTGGCTATCTTAGGGCAATTGGCAGTTTAATTAATCTTTAAAGATTTACGACCGGCGTATCCTAAGCCGAGTATGAGAGCCAAGAAAGGGGTTATTTTTCAATTAAGTTAAATGTATATAACGATGCCAGCCGGTGGTAATCGGGGTTGTTTATTTCCAGACGCGTTAGAGTCTAAAGTCGCGGACTTGCAAGATTGAGTAAGTGTTTTATTTCTCTGAATTCAAGTGCGTGCCGTTATGTTCAAAGTTAGTTTATTTCTCTGAGTAAGTAATTATTATATATGGTATTACTATGAACTCAAGGCTGTGTTATGCGTCATAAGTCATTTATTTGTTTAAATACAATATCTGTCGACTTTCATAGCATACAACTTCGGGTTAAAGCCCCGTTCCAGTAATTTAATCCCGTTAGGTTATTGTTAAAGACCGCATCTTTTGAAGGGTTTCTTATTTTATTGTGTTTCGACGTTGTCCGAGGCTTGTAATAACTAAGCCACGAATTCCGTTACTGTACTATTTGACCCGTGCGAAGGTCATGTTTTTCCTGTTATTGATGACCCCGTGATTAAAGGAAGGTCGTTTCAGTATGCAAGTTAAGTAGACTACGGTAGCGTTAATTAATTATATGTATTGGGGTGTTTGTACCCAGAACTGTTGTTAATATTCATAAAATAAGGACTTTAGAATTGTTTAGTTAATTTGTGTTTGTGCTAGCCGGAGACTTTATAAGATTTGCCCCTATGAAATGAAGTGTTTTCTGTCCTGCAATCTTGGTTCATCGCCACGAACAAAGTGCGACGAGAGCTATTACCGCGATCGGTCCATGGGCCGTTTAATTCCCATGGTGGCGCCCTATTGTAAATAATGTTAATTACTGTATAATTTTGTATGCATATGTAATTAGGTTAAGTTAGTTAGTAGCCCATTTAATAAAACAATTGGAATTTTGTCTTAGTGTGTTGTTGTTTAATGAACCTCCCCTTCTCACCGACTGCAGCAGCTTGCGAGGCAATGTCCCGAAACGTGAGGGTACTATAGTGTTAGAGGTCCTTCCCATTTATTATTTATTGTTAATTGGATACCCTCACGCGGTAGGTAAATATTCAAATTACACTGGCGCATTAACGTGGTTAAAATCTTAAATATGGTAAACAACACACGGACAAAGGTTTAGATTGTTTTATTTCTATAGTACTATTAAGATTTGAGCAGAATTAACAGTTTAATATTAGTGATTTAGGAACAGGTTTCGCTATTGTTGGCATTTACCTTTTATTTAGTCATGTATGTGGTGGAAGCTTTAAGAAGTGACGAACTGAGTCACGAGGTTTCAATTAGGAACGTTGAAACAACAAAGTTAAGTGTGTTAGAAAAACGAAAAGTTTTGCGTTCAAAACTCATTGTTAAGAAAGTCGACAGTAATGTTTTTTCTAAGTATGAAAAAATTGAAATCGTTCAAAAGGACGAAATTGAATTATTGAAACTTAAGATTTTTGAATTAGAAAACAGTTTAAATTCTTTCACCATTCTTCCTAAAAGGAAAGAATATATTAAACTTAACACGAGATTAATGCATGTAACACAGAGACTAAATTATGTCAATTTCGATATTGAATTTTTAGAGGTACACAAAGAACTGCATTCTAAGTGCATTAGAGCTTTTGAGATTTTAGAACAGGTAAACTGGGAAAATGAGATTAACGATAACCCTTCTTATTGTTCGGCTAGTGGTAATAAAGATCCTACAATAACACCAACAGCAGAGGTTTCATGCCCTGGAGCATCAACGGTTTCTTCCATTAATACCCCATCGGTTTCGATTTCTAGTAATGATTTAGGTACTCTAATTAAGTCCTTGAATAAAACAACGATATCAGTCCCGATCCACAAGTGGGGATTACAATTTTCGGGTGAATCTGATTCTATATCGGTTTTAGATTTTATTCAACGCGTCAAGGAACTGCAAGCTGCAAGGAAAGTTTCGTCAGATGACCTTTTCGAAGGGGCTATTGATCTTTTCACCAGTTCAGCATTGGATTGGTATAGAGCAACGCGATGTACAGTAAATTCATGGAAACAAATAATTTCTAAATTAAAACAAGATTTTCTTTCAGCCGATTATGCAGAGAATCTTTTAATGTTAATTAAATCTAGACGGCAAGGCGCCGAAGAATCACCTACCATTTATATTTCAAAGATGGTAAATTTATTTTCTCAATTAGATTCCATTCCAGTCCGGGAACAAATAAAAATTATTAAAAGAAATTTACAGACTTTTTATGCCACGCAACTGGCGTTAGTTGAAGTGACTGACATTTCCCACTTGATTTCTCGTTGTAAGGTTTTAGAAGACATTAAGCCTCCAAATTTTATTAAACAGGAACATTCTGATTCTGCCAACGTACCAGTTAGCTTAGAACGTCAAGTTCGACAGAGTTCATTTTCTAATAATAATTTACCTTGGTCCGGCGTGTCGAATTATTTTAAAAACACAGCAAAATTTTCGACTATTTGTTTCAACTGTAAAAGACGGGGTCACTCGTTTCATACTTGTCCGGAGAAACGCGGAATATTTTGTTATTCTTGTGGGCAGCGGGAAGTTACGTCCACAAATTGTCCAAACTGCTCAAATAATTCAAAAAGCTAAGGACAGGAAAGCGCGTAGTCAGCCGTTGCTTTTCTTTGTTTAATAATATTGCTGCTGACAAAAAGACGTGGTCGGATTGGTTAGTAAAAGTTAAAAATTTTTGTAAATCATCTAAGGTTTTTTCAAATTTTTATAAAGTAAAACGTGATACAAGACCTTATATTAATATCGAGATATTTAAGGAAACTTATACCGCAATGTTGGATTCCGGGGCGAATACCTCTATTTTAGGCAGACATGGTCTGTGTTTATTGGATAAATATAAGTTAGAATTAATTAAAAATGTAAAGACGTCTATATTAACAACCGCAGATGGCACTTTACAATCAATTTTAGGTTCAATTAATTTGCCCTTGACTATAAACGGGTTACTCGGTCTTTAAATGTTTTAGTTTCCGACTCAATAGAGTGTACCCTAACGTTAGGGATTGATTTTTGTCAATTATTTGAATTGAAAGTAGATTTTTCAAAAAAATGAATTTTATGCTCATTCTGCGGAAACGAATAAATTAAATTTCATTAAAGTTATGGCCGATTTAAATGAAGACCAGAAATTTGAATTAAACAATGTTATTTCTTTATTTCAATCCCTGGATCGTCCTACCTTAGGCCGATCCACTAAAATTTCACATCATATTACAACAGAAGACGTTGAACCAATAAAACAAAGGTATTACCCATTATCACCGGCTGGAACATGCTAATAAAGAAATTGATGCGATGCTTGAACAAGGCATTATTAGCCCAAGCAATAGCCCGTGGAACTCCCCCATGCTGTTAGTAAAGAAAAAAGCAAAAGGTGAATTTCGTGTATGTTTTGACGCTAAACGATTAAATTCAATTACAAAAAAAGACGCGTATCCCATTCCGTTTGTAAATGACATTCTTGATAGATTACGCAATGCGAAATATCTCAGTTCAATCGATTTAAAAAAAGCCTTCTGGCAATTGCCCTTGAGTGACGAAAGCAAGGAAAAACAGCCTTTACTGTCCCAAGGCGCGGATTATTTCAATATAATGTAATGCCGATGGGTTTGGCCAATGCTCCAGGCACATTACAGAGGCTCATGGACTCTATTTTGATTTTCATTATCCCAATCGGTATTTGTTTATTTAGATGATATAATTATTATTTCAAGCACATTTAAAGAGCATATTAGAATTCTGAACGAAGTGTATGAGAAGTTGAAAGGCGCTAATTTAACTATTAACATTTCAAAATGTGAGTTTTGTAAACCAGAGTTACAATATCTGAGATATATTGTGAATAAAGATGGTCTCCGAACTGACCCAGCAAAATTGACGCAATAGTAAATTTTCCTCAACCCAAGACAGCCACTGAAATAAAACGTTTCACCGGTATGTGCTCTTGGTATAGGCGTTTTGTTTTGGATTTTGCCACAATTATAGCACCTATCAATGATTTATTAAAGGAAAGAAAAATCGCAAGCGATTAAATGGACGGACGAGGCTCTTATTTCGTTTGAAAAATTCAAGATGTTCTTACAAAGGCTCCTGTTTTAAGGAGTCCTGATTTTTCGAAAGTTTTTCTTTACAATGTGACGCCTCAAATTACGGCGTTGGTTGTGTTTTAACTCGGGAGGAGACGAAGAACATGTAATTGCTTATGCTTCTCGCAGTTTAAATTCAGCAGAGAAAATTATTCAGTCACAGAACGGGAACTTTTGGCGGTGTGTTTTGCTATTCAAAATTCCGACCATATATTGAAGGAACTCATTTTAAGGTCATTACGGACAATCATTCTTTAATTTGGCTCCACAACTTAAAAGATTCTGCGGGACGTTTAGCTAGATGGAGTGTGAAACTCCAACAATTTGATTTCAAGTTATCCACAGGAAGGGTAAATTTAATGTGGTACCAGATACATTATCCCGAGCTCCTAGTGGAGCTTATGCTATTAATTCTTTAAATTTTTCTTTAGACGAGGTCGAGGATTGGTACAAAAACATGTTAAATAATATTAAGGAAAAGCCAGATCTATATCCCTATTGGAGAGTAGAAAATGATAAAATGTATAAGTTTATTCCGAATAATTTGAATATCAAAGCCAATTTAATTGAGTGGAAATTAGTAGTGCCGAAATCATGCCGTGCACAAATTTTAAAAGAATGCCATGATGATCCAGTTTCGGCCCATTTGGGTGTATTTAAAACATATACAAAAATCAAAGAGCTCTATTACTGGCCCAAAATGCGGTCATATATTTCTAACTACATTAGTAAATGTGTTACGTGCTGCCAAAGCAAATCCAGCACGTTCAACCATTATGGTTTTATGGGCAAAGAGAAAAAAGTTTCATTTCCGTTTCAATGTTTGTCGATTGATTTAATGGGGCCCTTTCCGCGCTCGAAATTGGGGAATACTTACCTTTTAGTTGTTACTGACTGGTTTACAAAATTCACTTTATTGCATCCCATGCGCAGCGCTTCAACAAAACAAATTTGTAATTACCTGGAAAATTTTGTATTTTTGGTATATGGGGCACCTCAAATTTGTATGATAGATAATGGTCCTCAATTTAAAAGTAATTTATTTTCCAATCTCATGACAAATTATAAAATACCTTCGGTTTGGTTTAACGCCAGCTACCATCCTCAAGTTAATTATGTAGAACGCGTTAACAAGGTAATTGGAGCTGCCATTCGCAGTTACATTCAAGATTCTCAGAAGAATTGGGACGATAATATTCACAAAATTGCCCATGCGCTTCGTAATGCTGTTCATGAATCCACAAAATATTCCCCAACATTTTTAGCTTTTGGACGCACGGTTCCTCTGACCGGGGAATTCTATAATAAATTAAAGGATTTAAATCCAGAGGATCTAGCAATTGATACTCGAGAACAATTGGTTCAAGACCTCAATGAATTATCGCCCATCTTTAAAGAAGTTCAGAAAAACATACATTTGGCGTATGAACGTAATACGCACTCTTACAATTTAAGGCGCAGACCACTAAATTTCAAAGTAGGGGATTTAGTGTGGAAGCGCAATTTTATATTATCAGATGCTTCTAAACATTTCAATAAAAAATTAGCCCCGAAGTTCCTAGAAGCAAAGGTGATGGAAGTTTTAGGTTCTACCACTTATAGACTATCTTCTATGGACGGAAAACCGCTAGGGTGTTCCACGTCCAAGACCTAAAACCTCACTAATATTTTATTTTTCCAATTTTTTATTTTTCCTTCCGCCAATTTTCTGAAAAGACTCAGCTGTCTTAAACATAATTGCGGTTGGATGTGTTAATTTCTACATTTATTTTATTTCAATTTGCTTGAAATTCCTAAGAGCAATTTCAATTTTTCGAGGGGGCTGTGTAACATACTGTTTTAATACGCTCTAATTAGTTCTATGATTCTAAAAATAGTTATTTTCTAGTTTAATTTTAGCATTCTAATTATTAGAATGAAGGTCTTGTAGCATAAATATGTCTGTAATTGTAACGGCTGCAAGACTACCCAAGTAGCGTCCTAGCGAAGTTTCCAGGAAGATCTAATCCAAGAGTTAATCAAGTTTTCTAAAGGCACTTTTCTTCAAAGGCACTAAACATGTCAGATTAGTTGCTATCTATGATTGGATGTCAATCATGTTTTAGGATCCTATTTATGTCAGGGTGGTCTGAAGCAATTTTTCAATTAGCAGAGTACTCAACTAAAATTAGTTCCGAGATCTACTTGTGTGGCTATCTTAGGGCAATTGGCAGTTTAATTAATCTTTAAAGATTTACGACCGGCGTATCCTAAGCCGAGTATGAGAGCCAAGAAAGGGTTATTTTCAATTAACTTAAATGTATATAACGATGCCAGCCGGTGGTAATCGGGGTTGTTTATTTCAGACGCGTTAGAGTCTAAAGTCGCGGACTTGCAAGATTGAGTAAGTGTTTTATTTCTCTGAATTCAAGTGCGTGCCGTTATGTTCAAAGTTAGTTTATTTCTCTGAGTAAGTAATTATTATATATGGTATTACTATGAACTCAAGGCTGTGTTATGCGTCATAAGTCATTTATTTGTTTAAATACAATATCTGTCGACTTTCATAGCATACAACTTCGGGTTAAAGCCCCGTTCCAGTAATTTAATCCCGTTAGGTTATTGTTAAAGACCGCATCTTTTGAAGGGTTTCTTATTTTATTGTGTTTCGACGTTGTCCGAGGCTTGTAATAACTAAGCCACGAATTCCGTTACTGTACTATTTGACCCGTGCGAAGGTCATGTTTTTCCTGTTATTGATGACCCCGTGATTAAAGGAAGGTCGTTTCAGTATGCAAGTTAAGTAGACTACGGTAGCGTTAATTAATTATATGTATTGGGGTGTTTGTACCCAGAACTGTTGTTAATATTCATAAAATAAGGACTTTAGAATTGTTTAGTTAATTTGTGTTTGTGCTAGCCGGAGACTTTATAAGATTTGCCCCTATGAAATGAAGTGTTTTCTGTCCTGCAATCTTGGTTCATCGCCACGAACAAAGTGCGACGAGAGCTATTACCGCGATCGGTCCATGGGCCGTTTAATTCCCATGGTGGCGCCCTATTGTAAATAATGTTAATTACTGTATAATTTTGTATGCATATGTAATTAGGTTAAGTTAGTTAGTAGCCCATTTAATAAAACAATTGGAATTTTGTCTTAGTGTGTTGTTGTTTAATGAACCTCCCCTTCTCACCGACTGCAGCAGCTTGCGAGGCAATGTCCCGAAACGTGAGGGTACTATAGTGTTAGAGGTCCTTCCCATTTATTATTTATTGTTAATTGGATACCCTCACGCGGTAGGTAAATATTCAAATTACAGGGTCTCAACCAGAGAATTCAAGTGCACCTACATTAGAGTCAAATGATGAAACTCCAGAATCAAATGATGCATCTTTCACTTTTCTGAAGATTCTAGTGCTTCAACCTCTTCAGTTTCATGTTCTCCAGTTAATAGGTCTTTAAAACGTAAACGTAATGCAGACCTGTTATTAAAAGAAAAGATGCATGCAGATTTTATGGAATTGGAAAAGGACAAACTAGCTGTGGAAAAACGAAAAGTATTACTGCTGGAACGACTACCAGAAAAATTGTAAATTTTGTATTTTATAAAATGGTTTAGCTATACAAACTATTCTTTAACGTTATACTATTAAATATATATAATTAAAATAATAAATTATTTGTGTGTTGTGACAAGCAGCTCTGTATATAGGTCATTTCTTCTTTCTTCGCCATTGGACATTGTGTTGGTTAAGTATGATGGACTACTTTGCAAATCATCATCAATATTTGGCAACATAATAGTCGTATCGTCCCTGTATAAAATAAAACTTTCCCTTGAGCAGTCCAAAACTGTGCTCCACTATTACTCTAGTAGCCGAGTGTTTAAAATTGAAATGTCGTTGTTCGGCTGTTAGCCACCCATTATCTGGAAATGGTGTTACTAACCAGTTTAGGGATGGATATGCTGAATCTCCTAGCAATACATTGTCGCCCATATAACCAACCTGAACTGCCCTAGTATACAACCGTGACTTTCTGAGTAGTCTGGCATCATGAATTGAGCCTACTTCTACCCAAAATATCAGAAAAAAGGCGGTTGGGCAATACAACTCCTTGTATTAGTAAACTGTGAAAACCTTTACGGTTTACATATGAGGCAGCATTGATTATGGGTTTTCCGATTTTAACATGACACCCATCAATTGCACCAATAACATGAGATATGCTTTGTTTTTGATGAAACTTCTTCGCTACACTTAATAGTTCATTTTCTGAAGGCCAACGTATAAACTCTCCTTTTAAACTTAGAATAAACTTTAAAGTACGGCGTAAACTTAAATGAGCAGAACTATAAGACATCCCAAATCTATCTGCAATTTGTCGAAATGTCTCGCTGTTAATAAGGTACCATAAAATCATAAGAAAACTTTTTTCAGATGAAATACATGTTCTTCTAGATTTATAGTGTGGTATATAGTCAGACTTGGATAATCTACCTGCAATACAAATACAATTATTATGGTTACGAAATACTGTAGATTCAACATACCTATGAGTTCTTAAGCAATAGTTCTGTTGTTACGTGCCATATTGGCACTTAAATATTTTTTAGTTTAATTTTGAAGTGCGGAAGTTTCGCGCCATAAATTCAAAAGACTCGGTGCGCGTATTTCCGTCACGTCAAAAGTGGGTTGGACGAATAATTTTGCGCCGACGCGTGAAAGGACAAAAAAATGGGGTAAGTGTTTCCGTGAGACTCTGTAACGTGGCCGTTCGTCTTTGAACATCGAGAAGGGCGGTCGTGTCAGGCCGTTTTGCCTTGGAACATCGAGAAGGGCGGTCGTGTTTGGTATCGTATGTTTATTTTTATTATGTAGATTTCCCTTGCTTATCTGTGTTTGTCTTTCCCTAATTAACTTATTCCTTATCGTTCCGCTACATATAGAAATCTGATACGACCTTGGAGTAATCCACGACCCAAGAACGAGCCGGATGTCCATGCTCCGCCAACAGCACCGGAGCAAGCACCATCTTTAATCACCCCGGAGTGGAGCCCTGAGATCCCGTTCGAGTACTTTGGAAGAGCGTTGGGCGTACCCTCCAGCAATTATCTTAAAGGGGGCCATCAGCAGCCCTTATGGACGTGCTGACGCCATCTTTATCTATCTTGAAGGACGCTTGGCGTACTTCGTGGATTTCTGGACCTATTATGTGAGTACCTTATTGACATAATTGTTGCTAATTTAATTTATATATTGCGTAATTAAAATTGCTGATTGGGTGACGTCATTGACAGATGGGCGCGCCAAATCTGTATAAGATTAGCGCTAGCAACTGTTGTGGTGTCTAATATACCGCGCTTGCGGGTTTGTATTTGTGAACGTTTAAATTGTAAGAATTTGCTTTTAAATTGTAAGACTGTTCATACGAAAGTGTTACTGAAATGTTTTGTCAGAGTATAACTGAACAGTTCTTTCGATGTAGTTTTCTACCTTATAAACCGTCTCTCTTAATCGCTTGTCCTCATCAGATAGAAAATAAGAATTGCGAAAGACAGATTCAGAAATGGTTTCTGCTGACAAGATTTAAAAATATAATATTAGCTAAATTGATTGTAAAAGCTCTTGTATAATTTTACCGCTTACCAATATATATTTAATAATTTCTTCCATTGTTCTCAAAAATTAAGAAAACCATAAAGCGAGGTTATGTGTTTATTATGTCAAACGATTATGGGTAGTTCGTTTTGCCAATCTGGTTCAATTGCCCCAGTCAAAAAGGTCTGGGTTAAAATGATTATAAATCGAAAGCTGCTTAAATATAATTAAAATTCGGGGAGCTTTCCTAACCTTAGCTCGTAACCGTCGCCATCTTGTTAGCGCAGCATTCTGTTGAAGACAAATATTTTACCACATATTTTCTTATAAATATACTTAAAATAATTCTTGAAACTTAGATTATCATCAATTATTTATCCCAAATACTTTACTTCTCTAACAATCTCAATTTTATAATCATTTTTGAGTATATTACAAGATCTATATCAACACTATTGGATTTATATACCTAGAAGTAACGACCATAGCCTTAGTTTTTTTAACATTATTTTTAAGTTTATTTGTTTGTAAATATATTTTGCATTATTTATCACCACATTAACCTTAGATATAGCTGTTTGTAAATCATAGTCACTAACCGTAAGTAATATATCATCTGCAAACAGATTCATAAATTCACATTCCACTTTGAGATGGAAATCATTAATATATATTAAGAACAGGAGCAGACCTAGAACACTTCCTTGTGGCACCCCAAGCATAACCATCCTTTCTGATAAGCAGTGATTATTGTATTTGGTTCTTTGACGTCTATTACTTAGATAGTTAACGAACCATTTTAAAACGTTGTCTCTTATTCCATAGTAGCTAAGTTTTTCCAATAATATCGATCGATCAATAGTTTCAAAAGCCCTCTGTAAATTCAAAAATACTGCCACTATATGTTTATTTTTATCAAGTAAGATTTTCCATTTACATGTGGTAAATTGCAGAGCTGTTTCACACGAATGGACAGTCCTAAGTCCTGATTTTACATATTGTAATTTTTATCATCAAAATACTCCTTTAATTGATCATATACTGCTATTTCAAGAATTTTCTCCAAAGCTGGTAATATATTAATTGGTCGGAAATTGTCTGCGTTATTTGAGTTAACCTCTTTAGCACCACCGTATCATATTTGATACAAACACTTTTATATATCAAAATGTTCATATAAACTATATTTTTTACTTAACCAACCACTGTATCGTATGTGTATCATATCCATACATAGTTTGTGAACCCATCTTTAGTATTTCTAGCAATGCAACCTCTATACACGCTGTACAATTGTACTTGCATATGACAGTTTAGATATGTGGTATACAGTAATACAACTTTGACACCGAAATTAATGAAGATAAGGTAATTGTTTTGCACAAAATAAAAATACACAGCTTTATTGTCATATTTATTGGTTCTGTCTGCCAATTTACAAAACTGTATATTAATTTTTTGCTCCAAAACTAATATATATTGAAATTGTATCAAATTTGATACAGTGCCTAATAAGGTATTTCTGTTGTATATCAAATTCTTAACAATGGTTCTTACGGTTTAAACCGCGAATTCTTAGAGTTTAAAAGTTCATAAATACGGCAGACTTTTTATGATAAAAGGAATTGACGGTTTGTAACCAATTAGACCACTCGGATGGAGTAGTATAACATAATTCTTCTAATGAAGATAAGATATTTTGAACATTAACAGTAGCGATATTATTGTTAGATAAATTTAATAACGGTACAGCGTTAGAGGTAGTTTTATGGTTTAAATTTATTGATGTCTGGGTCCGTTGAATGATTGGTGTTGAGGACGATTTTGATTCCTTGAGATATTCACGCCATGAGTTGGAATATCTCGACGAGAGTTTCCCGATACGTTAGGATTACTGTTCGTGCAGTTAGATTTATAGGTATTTGCGCGACCACAACCATAACAAAAATATTTTTGGGGTATGTGCAGACATTATAGTTATGTCCACTTCTCTTACAGTTCCAACAGGTAAGGAACATTAAGGGTAGATACTTTATGAGAAGCTCGAGCTTGACAAGCTAAATCTGGTTCTAAAAGGCCAGATTGTTTTTCTGGGGGAGGACGGTATTTATCAATTCTTAACTTCACTTCCTGAAGAGAACGACATAGATCTTTAAAGTGAGCTAAGGAAGAGATGTGTTGTAAGGCCAGACGTTCAGAGAAATAAGGATTTAAATTTCTAAGTAACTGATCGATAATTTCAGATTCTGAGGGTTTATTATCGAGTCTACTATATAAGGCTTCTAATGAGGTAATGAAGGAAACAACATTTTCGTCAGGTCCTTGGGTTCGATTTCGTATCTCGTTCCAAAGGTCGGTAATTTAACCACGCGGAAGAAAATCTCGTTTTAAGCACGCAACTAACTCCTCCCAGGTAGAAATTTGATCTCGAATGTTTCGGTACCAGATTAACGCGGAGTCTGAAAACAATTCACCTGCTGAAACAAATAAATCCTGATCGGTACACTGCCGAGAAATTTTAAAATCTTTAATCCTATCAAGGAAAGACAATAAAGAGACTTGCGGATCAAACCCTTGAAAAGTTAGACCCCATTTGTAAACAGGTATGGATTTTCCTACTGGTTGAGCTTGAGCAAGTACGAGATTTGAAAACGGTAACGATATATCTGCGTCTGCGTTTGGATTGAGTTTCTCAAGAACAATCCCTTCAAGTAATAATATTTCTGACAATAAATTTTGTTTAGCTAGGTTCACTTGTTCATCGTCATATAGGGACAATAATTCTATACGCTGTTTGACATGAGTTATTCTCGAAACCAAGCGCCCTAGCTCGATATCACTGGGGCCAGGACCTATTCTATTTATTATACTAGGTATATCATCTAAAGACAATTTAATTTCAGATACGTTGTGAGGCTAATCGGAAACGATTTTCCTTAAGATAGGGACGCCTTTCATTTCCTGGGCTAAAATGGCTCTAAGTTGTGATCGTCTATCATTTTGATTAGATGCAGGGGTAATATTTTTGCACTCAATCTCGTAAATGAGCTCGAGGGACTTAAGGTGTGAAATATTCATCTTGGATTTATATTTGAGATACGATATATATGAGATATACAATACTAAGGTAATTCAGAAGATAATAAACGGTAGAGCTACTATAGGTCAGTACGATAAAGATATTTAATGGTAAAACTTCCTATAAAAGCATTCGTAAGGAATTATATTCAAATTTAATCACGCTAAGTATCCAAAACACTAAAGAAACACGTTTAGAACTATACGACGGCAAGATTAGTGTTTAATAAAAAAGAACACATCATTGATAAACTACAAAAAC
>JARFIW010000538.1:0-48522 GCA_036346225.1 Platerodrilus igneus | reverse complement strand
AAGTTTCGTTGTATGACTTTCCTCTTTAACTACGCCAGTTGCATATCCCCCAAATATTTATATATATATATATATATATATATATATATAAATTATTGGTTGTGGGTTTCAGGTCAGCTGGCAAGTTCAGTAATACTCTTTTTTATTGCCTAAATTTTCGAATTATTTTAATTCTTGATCACAGGCACTACAAATGATAAATTTTAAAAAAACTGGTACAATTTGGTGTTAAAGTTACATACTAAATCGAGGTTTGTATAAATAATTAGCAACAATGTAAAAAATAACAGGAACTATAACGTAACATAACTAAAAATAATATAAAATGTATAATTTAATAAAATGACACCATTTCAAATAAATGTGTCACATTGTTCTTTTATTTTTGTGTGACGGTATGACAAAATTGAATGCATGCATGTATGTATGCATGTAACGCTTTTAATGAATTAAGTGGGTGTTAATCTGAGTATGTGTGTGTGTTAATTTTTTATTTTTGTATGTTTGGTTGTGTTGTGTGTTTCTGTGTGTATATATATATATATATATATATATATATATATATATATATATATTTTTATATTATATAAATATTTTTATGGTGTATGTTTATAACATCTCACTGTAATAACTGTAAAAAATTACTTTGATCCAATACGTAGTATCTTGTTTAAAGTATCTAGTTTTTAAAATTTAATAAATAGGTATATATAGAGCTCAAGTTGTTTATGTCCGTCTTTTTGTTCATTGTACAAGAATTTTGATAAATATAACACATTTCTAAAAATAGTCTTTTGGATTCTGATTTTTGAATTTGAATAATTTTTGGGTTTTGAAAGTCCATTATGTGATTATTTTCTAAAATATGTTTAGTTAAAGCGCATGCATTAGGTTTATGTTTAACATCACTTTTATGTTGAATTATCCTTTGTTTTAAGTTTTGTGAAGTTTGACCAATATAGATTTGCTTACAATTAGTACAGTTAATTTGGTAAATTAAGTTTCTTTGTTGTAGTTTAGGTGTTTGGTCTTTTAATTTGGAATGTAATTTATTTAAGGTAAATATATTTCGTTTGGCAATTTTGAATTTTACATTTTTAAATATTTTGGTTAGTTTTGTTGTTAAATTTTTAATGAAAGAGTGATCTGTAAATTATTTGGTTTTGTAAATTTATGTTTTCATCATTGGTGGTATTATTGATTTGATTGTTGTTTGTTTTTATATTATATAGTTTATGGTTGGTATTAATGTTGTCGCTATTATATAAAAGTTGTTGAATAAGATTTAATGGATAATTATTTTCTTTTAAAATTTTTGAAATTTTGTAATTATGTTTTCATCATTATGTGTATTAATTCTTTAATTGTTGTTTGTAATTTCCAAATAAAGTTATTTAGTTTATGGTTGGTAATTAATTGTTAGTTTATTATCATGTCAATTTAAGTTTTGAATACAGATTTAAGGATAATTTATTCTTCAATTTTAATTAAGGTTTAAAATGGAAATTATTTTGTTAGTTTTATTGTAAATTGTATTTGAAAGTTCTTTTAATTCGTGTTTTAAATTTAAAATAAAGTTTATTTTAATTTTGTATGAAGTGTATGAAGTGATAGTTTATAGTATCTATTCAATTTTATAAAAGTTGTATTGAAATAAAGGTAAAAGATTATTTAATAAATTCATTATATTTCTGAATTATAGGTATCTAATTCAACATTGTGAGCTGATCTATGATTTGTTAATGTTTCTTAAGAAATAATAATAATTGTATTATAAAAAGTTCATTTTGGATATATGTATATTAATTTAATGAAAGTTATTTTCTTTACAATGAAAATTATTTTAATTCTATGATGTTCAATTAAATCTTTAATATGGCTGATTATTGAATTCATTAAATAAATGTTTATTTACACTTTAATTATTATATAAGATAGTTATCATTCAATTTATGTTCTGATACACATAAATTATACAAACTTTTAATTAACGTAGTAATGCAAAATAATAATTTGTAAAACTGTTACATAAATGATATTCATTATAACTGTTAAATAGATAGGAATTAAATTTATACATTGGACTGGTCATCAAAACCTTATTGAATAAATATCATTAAATTGCATACCAATAAAAATTAAAATAAAACTTTATTTTGGATATTAAAACACCGAATTGAAAAGAATTTCTAACATCATTATACAAAAACATAAACAAAATTTCAAAAATTTTAAAAGAAAATACATTCATCCATTAAAGCTTATTCAACAACTTTTATATAATAGCGACAATCATTAATAACCAACATAAACTATATAATATAACAACAAACAACAATCAAATCAATAATACCACCAATGATGAAAACATAAATTTACAAAACCAAATAATTTACAGATCATTGTCATTAAACTTAACAAAAACTTACAAAATATTAAATTAACATATAACTAAACAAAAATAATTTAAAATGTAAAATTAAATAGTTTAAACAAATATCATTTATCTTAAATGAAATTATTCAGTTGCCAAATTAGAAAGACCTAATACACCTAAACTATCAACAAAGAAAGATGTAATTTAAAATTAATGTACTAAATGTAAGCAAAATCATATTGGTCAAATCATTTCACAAACACTTAAAACAAGGATAATTCAACATACAAAGTGATTATCAAACAGTACGGCACAATGATGGCTTTTCAACTAAACATATTTATAGAAAATATATAATGATTATAATAACATAATAATATATATATATCAATGATTTATAAATCAGATATTCAAAAAATGACAATTTATTAGAAGTATAATATTACAAACATCTGTCAGATGAACAGTTCGACACTAAAAATTGGCTCATAAAATAGCATATATATGTAACTTTTAAACAAACATTATAGAAGTACAGCATATTAGGATCAAATAATTCTACATGATGTTTATTCACTATTGAGTATTTATTAACAGTAACGTAGTGTATAGGTATATCGTATCAACTGTATTTATCAGTACTTAAAATTATAATTATATAAGAATAAGTAAATTTAATGAGTCTTAAAATAATATCAAAGAATGAAATTTATTGGCAAGTGACTCAATATTAGCCACAAGGGCATCCTGTCGACGCGTTTCGCCCTAATTGGGGCTCATCAGGACAGGAGTAGCAAAGATGTAACTTTTAACGAACACATTATAGGAAGTACAGCATCACTTAGCGCACAATTTGTGCCCTCATGCTGATTCACCTGACTTTGCAGGTTTTATCAACAGTCGGCACGGAGGAGATCCGGTTCAACTGTCTTTTTCCGTAGCCAAAGATTATAATTATAAAGAATAAGTAAATTTAATGAGTCTTAAAATAATATCAAAGAATGAAATTTATTGGCAAGTGACTCAATATTAGCCACAAGGGCATCCTGTCGACGCGTTTCGCCCTAATTGGGGCTCATCAGGACAGGAGTAGCAAAGATGTAACTTTAACGAACACATTATAGGAAGTACAGCATCACTTAGCGCACAATTTGTGCCCTCATGCTGATTCACCTGACTTTGCAGGTTTTATCAACAGTCGGCACGGAGGAGATACGGTTCAACTGTCTTTTTCCGTAGCCAAAGATTATAATTATAAAGAATAAGTAAATTTAATGAGTCTTAAAATAATATCAAAGAATGAAATTTATTGGCAAGTGACTCAATATTAGCCACAAGGGCATCCTGTCGACGTGTTTCGCCCTAATTGGGGCTCATCAGGACAGGAGTAGCAAAGATGTAACTTTTAACGAACACATTATAGGAAGTACAGCATCACTTAGCGCACAATTTGTGCCCTCATGCTGATTCACCTGACTTTGCAGGTTTTATCAACAGTCGGCACGGAGGAGATCCGATTCAACTGTCTTTTTCCGTAGCCAAAGATTATAATTATAAAGAATAAGTAAATTTAATGAGTCTTAAAATAATATCAAAGAATGAAATTTATTGGCAAGTGACTCAATATTAGCCACAAGGGCATCCTGTCGACGCGTTTCGCCCTAATTGGGGCTCATCAGGACAGGAGTAGCAAAAATGTAATATGTAACACAAACACATTATGGGAAGTACAGCATCACCTAGCGTTTATGCGAAACCACTGACGGTTTGAACAATATTTCCTTGAAGCTCGCTTCGTTATCTTCTCAAATAAGCGGAAGATGACCTTTCCAACGTGCAGGTGTGCTCAATTAACGATCGTTTAAAATAACACTTTTCGGAGCCTACATTTCACACTATTTTATACAACCAACGTTAGTTCGTTTGTTAAGAAAGCTTTTCGCCTTGGGATTATCGATTTTTCATACTCTGATGCGTTTTCTGACGTTATAACCCGTTGAATTAACTAAATTAAATTAATTAATAATTGCTAGTGGCTTATACCATTGATTATCTTTATGAACCTATTGCCTTTTAACCCCTAATTATAAAATTATGTCAATACTTGTTACTTTAAATTAAATAGATTAAATAACTTTTGCACGTAAATATTATTTTCCTTACTCTATACAGGGTGTTTGAAATTGCATTGGTTGCCGCTAATTTTAACCATTTAAAACCACTACAATATATATATATATATATATATATATATATATATATATATATATGTACAATTAAATAGGAATTATTAAGAAATTATATAGAAACCTAAGTTAGATGCAACATTGTAATTTCAAGGATAAATAAAGGAAAGGTTATAAAGTTCACAAGGAAGTTGTAAGAACAGATGTGAATACAATGTATTCCAGACGTAAGTGATACTGCAGGTGACAGGTCGACAATGGTTAAAAACCCGCAATTACTTAGAAATTAAGATTGTTACATTGTATAATGAATAGAATAAAGAAATAAGCAGGCATGAGCTCTGCAAGTTCCCACAGACATGTGTAAATACTCCGGGAGCCCCAGATCAGTCAGTCAGTCTTGAGTATTTCAGCTTTAACTCCAAATATTATTCAATTTCGACTTAGTTTCATTTATACAAGTTTGTCAAAATTCTATATGTAATTACTGTTTAATAAATAAATTTGTTACAAGAAGTTTTAGAAGAAGACTTTTTAAAAAGTCAGCTCCCAAAGCCCGAAACGGAACTCGACGCGGTGATAAAGATAGAAGGCATGTCAGAGCCTAACGGACCAGCAACAACATAACCAAATCGAGTTTTCTGAAGAGTAGGCAGATTTGGACCTAATCAAAATTGCCCAGAACATAAAATCTTGAAAAAGACTGGCGATCCAAGAAGGATGTGGATTTCGCCAGGTTCGTGAAATAAAGGATCTGATAACTGCATGTTGTCAGGAATATGAAGCTTGGTCATATCTACATGTCAGTTAAGTAGATTACTGGTGATATTGTCAATGACAAAGCAGGAAATTGTCAATTTCAACTACGAATGATACGAAGAATAAGCGTGATGTCACAACTTGAACGTATTTGCGAAGTAGCCTTGCTAAGACCGGAAATCGTAACGTCAACTGGTTTTGTAAGAAATCCCAACCTCTTATAAATATCCGAAGTAACGAATTCGATTGAGAGCTTGAATCCAACAGAACCCTAACTCTGAACAATCTGGCATTGAAGTTGAGAGTTTGTGCGCACACGGTAGGAAGTATTATTTAGGAAGTAGCGCTAGAAAAGGCAGAAATTGTATGCGAAGAAGCGTCACCCACAGAAGGTAGAGTATTTGTTTGCCCTGCGGAGACTGTAGAAGTTTCCGAACGTTGAAGGTCCTCATGCAAAAGGGTAGATGCTTTGACTTGCACCTCCTGCAAGTAAAGCGCGAAGAACATTGTGAGACAAGATATCCCTTGTATAGGCAATTGAGACATAGTTTCAACTCCTTCACCTTTGAAATTCTGTTGTGCGCATAAACTTTAGAAAATCAGTGCAATTACTGAGCAAATGAGAACCTTTGCAGCTTAGCAACCGCGTGAATTACTAGTTGTCACAAATGTTTTGATACTAGCCTTGGATTTCTCATGCATCTCGGGCACAACCGTAGATTTTTCTTTTAAAGTGGAAAGCAAATCCGCTTGGAATTTTAAGTAGTCTTGAAATTCCGCAAGAGTTGGCAGCTCCTGAGGTAAGGATTTTCGAACCGACTCCCACTCCTTAAGAGTAGTAAGGTCGAATTTGTTGGCAATAACATAAATGAGAAATGTCTCAATTAAAGATTTGTCGTTTGATAAAAAGCGTAAAGCATCAACATGTTTGGATAAGAAGTCGTTTATTTGACGATGCTTGTCAGGTGACTCCGTTGAAAGAGATTCGATATTGAATAAAGATTGGGCATGATTATGTACGATCATGTGTGTATTATTGTTCCGTTTGTACAACGTGTCCCACGCTAGACGAAAATTGGACAAATACCGATCCACTAACAAAGTCCCTCAAGTAATGTCGCTAATTCACGTATTTTTATTGATAGAAGAGTCGAACGTGTTCCTATTTTCGATCCCGTTTTCTAGATTCCCAGAATAGCGGATAAATTTATCGTCGAAAGTTTAATGACATGTGAACTGTGCGATTCTGAATGATTTGATCGCGAACTTGAAGAACGAGATGGTCCACGAAATTCGGTAGATCAAAATTATTGACATTTTCTAGAATCATTGATGCAATAGAAGTGATTCTAAAGAACGATTCTTCAAAGAAAATTTATTGTTGTTTATGAACCGAATGGTCTGAAATAGCAATTATTTGCTTATGAATATCTTCAAAGGACTACAATAATTATTTTGAAATGACCAAGCGATCATTCAATTCCAAGATTAATTCTCTTGCAACTGACTCAGGATTAAAGTCGAAAGTGTTTTTGAGGCCATTTACATAACACATCACTCAATAAGTCCGTAGGATAACTAAGAAAAACACATTTTTTTGGCGAAATTCGATTTTATTCATCAACATACATTCCTTCAAGAGTGATACAATCAGTCCAACGCCGTTCTAGCATTTCGATACCTTTTTTGTAAAACAATTCGTCTTTGGCCTCAAAATAAGCTTCAGTTTCAGCGATCACCTCTTCATCCGAGCCAAATTTTTTTCCGGCGAGCATTTTTTTCAGGTCTGCGAACAGGTAGTAGTCGCTGGGGGCAAAATCTGGAGAATACGGTGGGTGCGGAAGTAATTCGAAGCCCAATTGGTGCAATTTGGCCATCGTTGCGATCGACTTGTGACACGGTGCATTGTCTTGGTGATAGAGAATTTTTTTCTTCTTCAGGCCGTTTTTTGGCAATTTCTTCCTTCAAACGCACTAATAATGCCATGTAGTATTCGCTGTTGATTCTTCTTCCTTTCTCAAGATAGTCGATGTACAAAATTCCGTGCGCATCCCAAAATACAGACGCCAAAACCTTACCAGCCGACTTTTGCGGTTTTGGCCGCTTTGGACGTGGTTCTCCGGCTGCAGTCCACTCAGCTGACTGCCGATTAGACTCTGGAGTGTGGTGGTGGATCCATGTTTTATCCATTGTCACATACCGACGCAAAAGTCCTTTTATTCCGGTTGAACAGCTCCAAACAGCTCTCAGAATCATCGACACGTTGTTGTTTTGGTCCACTGTGAGCAAACGCGGCACCCACTTTGAGAACAGCTTTCTCATGGACAAATGTTCATGCAAAATAGTGTGCACACTGCCTTCTGATATCTTCAAGGTGTCAGCTATCACACGCAATTTCACTTTTCTGTTTTCCAAAACGATTAGGTGGACTTTTTTGATGTTTTCCGGTGTAACCACCTCAATTGGCCTTCCAGAGCGTTCAGCATCGTCAGTGTCTGTACGGCCACGTTTAAAATCAGCAAACCACTTCTCCACCGTTTGCCTCGATGGAGCAGAGCCCGGATAACACTTATTAAGCCATGCTTTGGCTGCGATGGTATTTTTACCCATCAAAAAGCAATGATAAATCAACACGCGAAATTGCTTGAAATTCATTTTTTTGAAAAACTCAAAAGTATCGTCACTTGAACCTCTGTAACTTGTAAACTAATCGTCGGATTGTCATGAAATTTTGACAGATATCTTTTTAAGGTTAGTACTTCCTACAAATCATATGGATTATTACATAGCAACGCCATCTATGTATCATCCTACGGACTTATTGAGTGATGTAGTAATTGATAAAGCGTGTAAGTTTTTTTTTAATAATTTCACGTTTTCGTACGAGTAACTCCATGTTTTAATATTGTACTGAAATCTCTTAATGAATACATAAAGGTGTATGTACAAATGTACGAAGGAATAAAGAAAATCAGTTGAAAGTTCACAACTGTACTAAAGAATAATACCCGCTTACGGTATTTTAATTACTACCTTTAAAATAACTAGAATAAATTGGATTATAATATGACATTGCTATCAGTGTAAATACAACAGCAGGATTTGAAATGTAATAAAATGTTAGAGAGTAACACTAGAAAATTTTTTATTGTCACTAAATCTGTAATAGTTATTAATAACCACCTAGATGAAGAAGACGAAACTTACAAAGGGTGATAGTGTCATCATTTTGAGTGAACGCGAACTCTGGAGACTATTTAGCATGCGGGAATTACTACAAACAACTACAAACAACCAGTAGGTTTTATTGCCGACCATAATTACGATAAAGGACTTAAGCTAACAGAAGTAGAGGAAAGAGCTAAAATTTTGCGACGTAAATAATCATAATTATTTAACTGCTCTGGAAACAATTACTGCCATCCACACCGGTATGTAAAAGACGTGTTGCTTGAGCGGTCACTTCAGCAAATGTATAGGCAATTTGAAGTTTCGAATAATTCCGGTGATGACACCCGTTCCAGCACCGCCACCCCTTTTTCCGATCTCCCAGGGAAAAGGCAGTCGCCAGATGCGGTGGAATAAAATAAGGTTTCCCCGGTAACTCGACTTGGCTTGGTCGTGGGTCATGGCGCCAGAGTACTGCCTGGAAACCCTAAAGCTCAAAATACTGAAAGTAACGTCTCAAAAAAAAGGCTAGCAACGACGACTCATAAGTATTCAGGGAGCAATAATTATTAAAGCTCAAAATAACACTATTGATAAAATCCTCTTAATTTTAACAGTTTCAGAACTTACTAACCATCCTATCAATCCCTGTGTATATATTGGATCAATAACACTTTAAACCAATCAATAATATTAATTCACGCAAGGTAAAATCTTGGAGAACTTTTATAATAGTTTACCTTTACCTTTGCTTTTGTAGGTAATAGTCTTTACCAAAAAATGCTATTCGTGACCTGCTTTTTGTCTACACATAAACCAGTAAATTATCTTAGGAGCAAACCCGATCTTGGAACAACTCTCCAATACAAACCTTTTACAAAAGGGAAAGCTTTGACGCTCTAAATACATGTTATAGTGCAAAATCTTAGCTATAAATTTGATGTTATTTTCAATTTCATAAATAAAATTAACGGACTTTACAAAACTGCAAAATTAAGTATTTGCATAACTTACTACCTCCAGATTACTATGTATAAAGGATATAAAAATACGAAATCCTTCCAAATTAAAATGCCTGCATGGATAACCCCAAATAACCATCAAATTCCGTAATGTTCATAACTGAATATGATTCATCTATTTAAATTAAAAGTTGAATACTCCAGGTTAAATCGCTCATACGATAACCAATGTGTGATACTGTACTCTTCAACAGCCGGAAATCCTAAATATTTGTCTAGCATGAACTAAATTTATCCATAACAGATACGGCCAGAACAATAACGAGAATAAGAGCGACAATAAGAAGCCCTAAAAGTATAAAATATAGTTAAATGTGTAACATTATTTTGTAATGTTAACGAATAAACTGATCAATTAATTAATTAAAATTCAGTAACTTGCATAACTTATAGACAAAAATTCCACAATAAATTACTTCATATTTTAGTTAGGCTCCCTTATAATAGAAACCAGAGTTTTAAATAGCTTCAGGCTAAATTATTAGAAATTCCAGCGGCAGGTCATCATAATTTAAAGCTCTACCCTTGTAAATCAAATACAATAAACTTAAAGCTTAGGTCTGTTACAGATTGACGAATCTGATAAAATTAAAATGGAATAGTACCTTTTAACGTAAATAAAGGAAAGCAATTTTCTGTTTGAAAAGCTTAATTTGCTTAATAATTTCTTTGATTGACAGAGGGTTATAGAAAACGAAACATTATAAATAGCGAAAACTATTTCCAATTTCATTTGTTCAAAGATTGCAAGTAATTTTAAATAGTCTGGAGACATCCATTGTATTTAAAATCCATTTCGGCTCAAATGGGTTAACCGGTCTTTTGTTAATGGCAGCCCACTGTCGCTATAGGTATGGTCCACATTTTAATAATTAAGAAATTCATAGAAGATACAACATATTTAAACCCTTAGAAAAATAATTGCTTCCGTGACCCTCATCTAAAAAGGGGTTGGATTTGGTTTCTAAAATCTTGTTTTGTGGGAGGTTCTGTTCAGTCATTGGATAACAGAAAATGACGTAGATAATGGTTAGAGTAGGAATTAATCTATATAACGTAAGGCTTTAGCCAAAAGAGAGAGTTTTTCCCAATGGGGCTGTCCGTGGTCAAGAAGTAGAAAGAAACGTAGTTCGCGGGAAGCGTTCTCCGGCATCACAGATATAATATTTCATTTAGTATCACGATAGTAAAAATTGGAAAGGAGTGATAACTCTACCAGTTCGCGAGGATTATGCCCGTATGTTCGCGGATTTATAGTGATACAAGGTAAATAATAAAAAGCTTGTAGACATGTGACGCACAAGTTAAGTGATATTGTCAATAAGATCCTGCCGGGTTCGTGTGCCATTCAATTATTTAAATAAATTACAAACTACAAGAGCAACAAACGAGATTCTCTCGCTCTATTTAAGAGCTGTTCTACGTTGGAAGGCAAGCCATCAAACAATGGACAATTTTTAGTAAGTAAGTTTTTATAGTTAACTAGCATGACCCATTTTTAGTTAATTTATTTGTTAGGACGTTTTGGCCATAAACCGTAGGATTAATTTAGTGTAAGATTTATAATATAAGCTTTCGTTTATATACAAGTGTTTGGGAATTACTTATGTACGCAAAATTTTCATAATTCCATATTCACCTATTCAATTAAATTTCTAAATTAAAATCAATGAATGTAAGAGGTTCACGTTTATTGCTCTGTTAATTAAATAGTTTTGTTTGCCGTTGATTAAGTCAATAGTTTTTATTATTATTTTTTATCATGAAAGTTGCATAAGTATTCAAAAGGATAAGAGTTGATTAAAAGAAACAATTGTCCTCCTTGGGATGACAAGTCTCTCAAGGTTTTGCACGAACATTTGGACATTCTCGACTTGTCTGGCGCCCTTGGTAATTGTCATTAAGCCACAATATTTGTAAAAGGTAAGTGCCAAATTCTTTTTGTAGTATATTATAGATTAATTTAACCCTATCTGCAAAATTTTAACCCTCTATATGATCCACGACCTTCCGCTAGCTAGTGCCGGTGACCTCCCTTTAATTTTTGTTTTACAGGCCGCCCACATTTTATAATTTTACTGGAAAATACATATTTAGTAGCTTTTCCGCCTGTAACAAAGGTATTTAATATGTTAACTTGCGATTCGTGTTTACTCAACAACACGATTATCAGCTTCCTAACAATTACAGCAAAATCAATTTGCTAAACGATCATACGCCTATCTTTATCAATTCAGACCAGATATCTGTTTAACAGTGAAAACTCTTGCACCAGCCAAAATTCTATATAAATATTTTCACCGTAAATAAAGTGTATGGAAATCCACCAAAAGTGTAGGATTATAAATTGTACGGCCGCTATGCCAAATTCATTATTCCGTAGCACCTTGCAAAAATGACGTATGTACTTTCAACTTACGTTGTTCACGATTGAAGACAAAGTTCTGTCGTGTCGCCCATAATGTAAAGAGTAGGGACTGCAACCGGTACCACTCTTTAATTAGTAACCAATCAATTTAAATCATTTAATAAATAATAGACAAATGCTTTGACAACTCAAATTAATATAGATTTGTACAAAAGGAAAATTTATATACAGAGCGTGTATTAAAGATGCGCTCGACAATACAAAAATAGCAACTGTTGAAAGGAAAGAAAATCAACACGTTACATCTTCCCCCCTCCAAAAAAAAAATATTTTTTCTTTTCGGTTAAAACCCAACAAAAAATTTTAATAAAAATAAAACTTGCTGAAAATTAAATAAATCTAATCCTCTTCACCAATATGAATTTTTAATTGATTAACATGCCAAGAACCAATATTTCTACAAGTTACAACGTCCTGTAATCACATAAATATTAGGTGAAGCTTTTTTCAACACCTTACACTTTACAAATTTTGGACTCAGTTTCGCCGCAGAATAATTACCAGGACGAGACAAAACAGGATTCCTTTTCCAAACTATTTGATGTATATTTAAGCTTAACGGACGGCGTCGTAATTTATATCTTTTTGCATTATTTTCATATGACTTATCTAATTCTTTTTTAACTTCGGCGAACGTTTCTTTAAGACCTTTCAGATGATTCGACCATTTCTCAGTTGTATCGACCGTAAAAGGAGTATCTTCACCTTCCTTAACATCACCATAAACATTTCCCGATAAATAAACTTCTCTACCAAAATTAAAAAACACGGAACTATAGCCTGTAACCTCACTAACCGAAGTCCGTATAGCAAAACCTAATTTGAGCAAATCCTTTTCCCATAACCAATGATTTTCGGTAACATAAGATCTAATCATTGTTTTAAGTACCCTATTCATCTTCTCACAGGGATTCGCCCTTGGGTGATATTTTGCAATGAACATAATTTTAGTCTCATAAGTCTTTTCCAATTTTTTAAAATTCCTACCCATATATTAGGAACCATTATCGCAAATAACTCTATTTGGAACGCCATAATATAAAAATATATCTTCCTCCAAGCGTTTTATAACAGCTGAACAAATAGGTTTTATTAATTTCACTTTACCTAATAATTTAATTGGTAGCTGAACTACACCTACAACCCTACAAGATCGACCATCTGCAATCTGAGTTGACTGAACCGAACGTTGCAAATTTAACCCACATTCTTTCAACAGTTGCCATCCCGGACCAGCGATTATAATTTGTGATGCACCAGAATCTAGTAAAGCCGTAAATTTTAAATCATACATTTCAATATTTAAATAAGGTCTAGGGCCACCTTCTTTAAACAAATCATACTTTTAGCTTTCTGAAATTCCATCCTAACCAGACCTAACCAACTTTTCCCCGAGAGATCTACCGGCTTTGCGTAAAGGGACGGTAACCGGTAACTTCGACCTTTTTTCCCGTTTCCCGAACAATTACTACATGAAAATCTAGTAACATCTGCTTTGCCACAGTGAAAACAAAATTTACGCTGTCGAGGTTTAGTACAAACTTTAAACCTGTGACCTATTTCTTTACAGTTCCACCAATAAATAGAATCACTTTGTTTTAATATAGGAAAGACTTTGACCTCGGCTAACGCTAAGTCAAGTTCTAAAAGTTTAGACCAAGTTGCACCACCTGTTTTACGATTTGACGCCAGTTGTTTGTCTATTTCTAACTTCTAACACAAATGTAAAAGTTCAATAACGTTAGAATATTCTTGTAGACCAAGCGAGTGAATATAGTAAGGGTGGATATTTCTAGATAATATAGATAATTTTTCTTCTTCAGAAATTGGCATGTGTACACGTATATGCATACACACACGCACTCACATGTGCACATTCGTACACATACAGACGTACGTACGCACCATCACACAATACGCGTACGTACATACGTACGTTTATGACCACTGCGAATACTCACTCACAGGCGCACACAAACACGCATAGAATTGTAGAATTCAACTACAAATAAGGTTTACTGACTACTGTTAAGATTTATTAAACTTATATACATTCATTTATACATGCACTGTACATTTCATACTTCAAGTAACTTGGCTCCAAAATGTGAATCAAAGAGTCATTAGAAATAATAAAAATGTAATGTCAAAGTATTTTCAAAAAAAAATATATTGTAACTAATTTCAATTCATTACACCAATGCAAAGCTTGTGCAGTTTCTTTGGTAAGAGTTCGGTTTAGAAAGACAAACATTTTTAGGGGTCGTATATATATTTCGAATCGACTTGGTCCCCCGAGTCTAACGACATACGACTTTTGTTTAGGAAAGGACCCCTTAAAAAGTTATGGTCAATAAAGTAACGCATGTTAAGCCTATGGGATTTTTTTTCTTTAAAAAAAAATTGTTTTTTTTCGTAAAACCTAACCCAACCTAACCTAACCTAACCTAACCTAACCTAACATAACATAACATAACCTAACCTAACCTAACCTAACCTAACCTAACCTTTTTTTTTTTTTTTATAAATTTCGAGGAGCAGAAAATCTTCGCGTAGCCACTACATGTTATAATCTACCCCAGTAATATCTGGTGCAGTGTATAACATTGTGGAAGACATTGTGCGGATTCGGCCAGCAACCACTAAGGTATCTCGACCTTACAAATTGTTGGACGCCTACCAGCTAAAAACTGCTCCCCGCTTCCCTCTTGTGAGACGAAACTCCCACGGAACCGCCGTTAGGCATTACTTCGCGGGAGTTTGAGGGGTATTGTTGTTCTTTAGCGTTTATGCTCCATTCTGTAGCCTCCATTCTTCTCTTTCTTTGGTGGACATTATCGTTCGTATATATTTCTTTATTTTCCCCCATTTTTCAGTTGTTTGCAGCATTGTTGGTATCAGGTTCTCTGGTGTCAACACCGTCTCTATGTCCAGTTCTACCATGAGTCTGAGTTGTGTCCAACACTGGCATTCAAATATTGTGTGTCGAGGGTCATCCTCTTCCCCGCACATTATGCACCTATCCGTTGCATACTTTCCAATTCCGTAAAGGAAATTTCCGAAACACCCATGGCCCGTTAAAACCTGTGTCAGGTAATAGTCCGTTTCCCCATGCTTTCTATTGATCCATTTCCTCACATCCGGAATAAGTGTTTTACTCCATTCATGTCTCGAACGTTCCCACCTCCTTTGCCACTCATTTATAGTGCGTTCTCTTGCAGCACTCTTATCTACGTTGAACATATAAATATCCTTTCTTTCCGCCGCTAGGATATCCGCCGGGATGATCCCTGCCACCACCATTACCGTTTCGGCGGCCACCGTTTTGTAGGCGCTAGCAATTCTTATCGCCGCCCTACGTTGCACTCTGAGAAGCTTTTGTCTGTAGTTTGCTTTCTCCATAGACTCTCCCCATATCTGAGCTCCATACATTATAACGGAGGTGACAACCGAGCAAAGGACCTTCCTTCTACTCGCTCTTGGGCCTGCTAAATTTGGCATCAATCTTGCTATGCCGTTCATCGCTTTCTGTGCTCTATCGGATACCCTGCAAATGTGCTCCTTAAAAGATAGGTTCGTGTCCAGGGTTACTCCAAGATAACGTAAGTAGTTTGATGTCTTGATTTCGTCCCCGCCAATGTGTAGCCCTTTGATTTTAATTTTCCGTTTCCCTACCAACATTATAGCTTCCGTTTTTGCAGTGGCTATTTGAAGACTGTTCTGTTTCATCCAGACATTTACTTGTTCTAGGCAATAGTTTGCCTTGTCAATCAGCTCATCAACCATTTTCCCGGTCACAACCAGCGCCAAGTCATCAGCATATCCAACCATTTTTACTCCCACAGGGAAGTCGAGCCTTAGTACTTGGTCATACATTATATTCCATAATAATGGCCCTAGGACCGATCCCTGTGGGACTCCTCTTGTGACTTTCATGCAGTATTTCTTCCCTTTATTATTGTACATCTCCACTTGTCTGTTGTTCAGATAGCTTCCCACTAAACTAACCAGGTATGCTGAAATATGTTGTCTCTCTAAAGCGTCTACTATGCACTTCCACCTGACCGAATTGAAAGCATTTTTAACGTCAATAGCGATTACTATACATAGTTCCTTAATACGCCATGAACCTTGCCTTGCATTCTTTGCCATCTGTATTACCTCGTCTATGGCATCGATCGTCGACTTGCCTTCACGAAAACCAAATTGCATTGGTGACAGTCCCCCTTGATTTTCCACTTCTAGCCTGATTCTATTAGCCACGAGATGCTCCAATAGTTTTGCAGCCGAATCAATTAAGCAGATTGGCCTATAGGATGATGACATATCTTGTGGTTTCCCAGGTTTCTTTATCAAGACAACTCTCGCTTGCTTCCATTCTTCTGGGAATTCACCTATTTCCATAATGTTGTTCATTACCCTCAATACCTGCTTCGGTATAGTGCTGACTGCCATCTTCATGACCTCAGCCGGGATGCCATCTAATCCTGGTGCTTTACCGGCTCTAAGCTTCAGCATAGCCTTACTTAGCTCAACCTCGGTAAATGCTGGTCCTTTTGGTCTTATTCCTGGTCGCTCCCATACCCATCCCCCATCCTGTGAGAATAATTCGCGTAGAATCTCCTTTCTTTTCTGCCAATTAAGCGTGTCTGTTTCCTTATGTTTTAATTTTTTAGTGACTATCTTATACCCTAGTCCCCATATGTCTTCGTCAATTTCATCGCACAATCTGTCCCAACATTGCTTTTGACTTCTGCTGATAGCTTTTTTGAGCGCATTCTTCTTTTCGCGGGCTGCTTGCATTTCTTCATAGCAGTTACCTGGTGTTATCTTCCTTCTCCGCTGAAGTCTTCTTCTTGCTCTGTTTGACTCCTTTCTTAGTTGACTAATTTCATCAGTCCACCAAAAAACTTGTCTTTTGTTCCTCATCTTTCCTTTTTTCTTTGGCATTGATTTATCGCACGCCCGCGTTAACAAATGTATCAAGTCCTTGTGCGTATGACTCTCTGCGAGTTGCTCTTCCTCGAGCGCTGATTGAAGTGCTTCTCTGTTAAGCTTCCTCAGTAACCACCCTCCTATTTCAAAATGTGCTACATTCTTTACGCTACTCCTCAAGCAATATGTAATATACATGTGGTCACTGAGTGTTTCTTCTTCTAATACTTGCCAGTCTGTGATCGACTGCGCCACCGTCGGTGTAGCTAACGTAATATCAATTACGGATTCAGAGTTACCTCTTCTGAATGTGGGTGAGTCTCCTTTATTAATCACTACTAAATCCACCGTAGTCATCCAGTCGATCGTGTCTTCCCCTCTAGAATCCGTCCTCGCCGATCCCCAGGCTCGCGCTTTGGCGTTTAGGTCTCCCGCAACCACTGATTCTCCTCTCTTTCTTATCAGGACATCTCCCATCTCATCAAGGAAGCTCTGGTACTCTATGTTACTTCTGTTTGGCGAGAAGTAACAGCTGTAGAAGCTGATTTTGGGATCCTCTAGCTCCACCCACACAACACCTCTACTCTGGCCATGTTCAAGTATCTTGAGCTTATCATTTATAATCCATATGGCCGCTTTACAATCTTTATCTACTAGCCAGTCTTTACTCATTTTTTGATTTGGCTCACTTGCCAACACCACATCTACATTCCCTTCTCTAACTGTCTGTTGCAAAAGTCTATGAGCGTCTTTTGCAGTGTTTAAATTTATTTGCAACACCTTAATCTTGTAAGAACCATGCATAGCCATTGAAAAAGATAAAACAAACTTTTTAACTTGTACAAACAATAAATCAACCAGTAGTAACACGTATTTGTATATATATAACATTCAATTGTATACGGGCCTAATCACATGACGCTCACAGTTAAAATTCATAAATATGAGCTAATTCTTCTAACTTAATATCACAGATAGTACTAATATCACATGATATCTTGACTAGTATCACGGATGGATTCCAAATCTTCCACCCGTCTTTCTGGCGTAGGCCAGAGCTTTTTTAAAGGCCTCGCATCCTCTTGTTCCCACTTTGTGTCCATCTTGTTTACACAAGATGCAATGTGGGTTATTCGTGCATTCTCTTGCTATGTGGCCTGTAGCGCCGCATTTTACACAGGCCAAAGATCTATCTGGCCCTCTGCACTTTACAGCTGTGTGATTATACTCCCAACACCTAAAACATTGGGTGACCTCCACACGTCTTTCGATCGAACACATTGTTAGTCCTATCCTTATATTCTCTTTTAGCAATTTGTCTGCATCTTTTTTATTTATAATAAGAGATACCGCCTGTGTACCCCTAGGCCCAGGTCTTAACTCACCAAGCTTGTAGTCTTTTTCAGTCAGGCCTCCTATTCTTTCCTCGATGGCCTCGAGTACTTCTTCCCGATCGGTTGCAATTTCTATTCCCCTTATGTTTAATACTTCTCTATCGCTCTTCAGACCTATCTGTCTCGCAACTATACTGCTGTCCTTAGCCTTTATAGCCTCTTTTATCTTCTTGAGTGCAACCTCATTTTTGTCGGGAGTGATTAAGAGTTGCCCCTCCCTTGTACTTCTGACACTCTGGATTGAGGTGACCATTCCGCTGGCCTTAATGTCGCCTTTAACGTCTTTAAGCAGGGTCTTTAGGTCCGCTCCCTTCTTGCCGACTATCAATGCGTAACTATCCTTTTGCATCTTTGCTTCGACATTTTGCTCTTCTTGTTCCTTCTCCAGGGTGTCATATATCTCTACACTCGTATCGGTATCCTCATATATCCATGCTGCCATCTTCTTTAGTGCATCTAAGCTGATGCCAGCCACTGCATGAATTGCTACCATTTTATCACTAAGCGTTTCCTCTCGGATCTTTTGCATCACTGTTAACATTCCTTCCTCCGTACCATCTAAGATAACCCTCACAATTTTTCTGCTCATAACTACAGTTCCCATGGATCTGACTTTTGTCATGCTCTCTACTACTTCTATTTGTGCATTACTCTTTATTAACTCCGGGAATCTTTCCTTAAACTGTCTTTGAATCCCTATATTCATTTCAGGATCCTCTGGTTCCACCATTACTATCTTGGTACTCCCATCCTCCGTTTCAAGCGGGTTTCCCTTCTTAACCTCCGTTCTGTCGAACAATTTGGCGTCCCACTCCACTCTTTTTATTCTAGCCCATTCGTTCCAGGTAACCTCTTTTGGCAGTTTGGTAAGTACCATTTCGTTCTTATTCTCCCAGGGGTCTGTTTGAGTATTGCTATCTTTCATGTTATTATTTAGCTTTTGCGTCCCAATCATGTCTTTTAATATTAGACACTCTTTTTCGAGTGCTTCAACTCGGTTATCCATTTCCCGCTGCTTCTCCGCGGCTCTTTTATTCTCTATGGATATTTTCTTGGCCAAGTTTTGTAGCTCATCCATGCCTACCTTTAATTCCGTATGCACACTTCTATTGTCGTTTTTAAATTTGACAAGTTGTTCTATTCTTAACCTCAGTCTCTGGAAATTGATGCTGCTTTCTTGTCCCTCCCGTGTTGGCTCTCTCTGGAATACTAAGTGTTCATTGACCACTTTTCGTTTTTTCCTCCTACGTTTCTTTTCCCCTAGTGATTCTGGTGACGAAAGCATAACTAGTGGAGGTTCACCCTTTCCCCAATCCCTGGCTTCCGTCTCCGCACTATCACTGTCCATGTTTTCTTTTGCAATATGTTTAGCTAACGTTGGTTTTGCCTTCATTGGTTCCCCAACAGAGTTGCACCTTTGTAGGCGACTAGCAAAATTAAGCCTGCTATGACGCATAACATCTACAAAGACCGGTTTACTAAGGTCTATTAGGTTGACTTGTTTATTCTCATCTTCCTTGATCTTAACCTCCTCCGTGTTCTTCGTGGGTGTTCTACTGATCCTTGAGCTTTTTTTAAAAGCATATTCTTGAGCGTCCCGTAGCTGGTTCTGCACTTCTTCTACTATCTCGATCTCCATATTGTCTGTATCCTTTTTCTTGCCATCACAATTATCCAAATCGTATCCATATTCGTTGCCAGGGGTCAGTCCCATTTCCGAGGATGGGTCCTCATTAATGTCACTCATTCTCTTTCTAATCCCTTTCCTAGAGGGGCTCCCGGGCTGGGTATACCCACGGTCAAAAACCGCAGGCGAGTTCCCCCGCCTAACCTGGAATTGTCCCGTATAGGAGGTATGTACATCTACCTGGGATTCAGGGCCCTACTCGCCTTCCGGCTTCAGGCTCCCACGCCTCCGACAGCGTGGGCACCCCTCTAGGCGCTTACCATCGCAGGGGACCCGTCGGACGCTTCATGCCTTCCAGGACTACCCAGATATCCTAGATAACCTTTCCGACACTACGCGCCGCGGCGCCGGCTCCTTTGCAAAGTCTTCCTAGGAAACCTCTGTTTCACCCGAATCCAAATCGTATCCGTGTCATGCTATGTCGATAGTATAGAATAGAAGAGATCCATCCGGCCTCGGTTAACCTAATACCCAGTCAGGACCTGAAAGATTAGAGTCGGGGCCGACAGTAAAAGAGTAGAATATTGACCCTTAATAGAACAGTATAAAAGAAGCTCCACCCAAAGATAGGTACCAGAGCGTACCTACGAAGCAAGGTAGAGCCAAGAAAAGGACCCCTCCTCCTTTATCCGGGCTTGGGACCGGCTGTAGCCCCACTGAGTGGGTGTGCCACCTATGTGCAGCACCCACCCCGCCACAGGCGGAGTTAACTTAACCTAACCTAACCTAACATAACATAACCTGACCTAACCTAACCTAACCTAACCTAACCTAACCTAACCTAACCTAACCTAACCTAACCTAACCTAACCTAACCTAACCTAACCTAACCTTTTTTTTTTTTTTTTTTTTTTTTTTTTTTTTAAAGAGGATTAGGAATCTTCCGATGCCCCCACAGTAACTTATCCTTTAGCCTTACGGCCTCCCGATTCCTTACTATGGGGAAGACACTTGCCGCAAGGATCTTGGCGGCAAGTAGTGTTGGATTTATATGAGCTTCTGACAAGGCATACCGGGGAGGTGAGGACAAACACTCTTCCCGGGCTACCCCATCAGAAACCCATACTGGCCAACTAAACCCTTCCCTCTCTTCCCGCTTGTGACAAAGCACCCAGGTACCGCCGGTAGGCATTTCTTCTTGGTGCTTGCGGGGTTAGTTTATGTATTTTCTCCATTCAAGTGTTTTGTCTCATGCGCTCCTCAGTTTCTTTTTCCGTCATTATTTCCTTGATATATGCTTTAACCTTTTCCCATTTATCTTTGTTTTTTAATATTATTTCAACCAGATTGTCACTATCGATCACCTCACCCAAGTAACTCTCTAGTTTAAACTTTTTGGCAGCCCATCTATCACACTTAAATGCTGTGTGTTCCGCACTGTCCTGCACTACCCTACACATTATGCAGCGGTCGTCTTGGTACTTTCCAATCTTATATAAATAATTGGAAAAGCAGCCATGACCAGATAGTATTTGGGTGAGGTGATAATCCACCTCCCCCATGTTTCCGCTGTAACCATTTTCCAACGTTTGGTATCAGCCGTCTTGTCCAGTTCGCTTTTATCGAGCTGTCCCACCTTTCTTGCCACAATCTTAAAGTGTCCTGCCGAGCCACGTGTCTCTCAGTGCCAAACTTTCTTATGTGTTGTCTCTCTCGCGCCAAGAGATCTATCGGATACATCCCAGCTATCACAGCTATCGCTTCAGCTGACACTGTTTTATATCCGCTTGCCACTCTTAGGGCCATTCTCCTCTCGAGAGCAGCCAGCATGCATCGTCGTTTTTTAGGTAGTTTTATCGCTATCCAGACTGGAGCTCCATACAAGACAATTGAATTTGCCACAGACGTCATCACCTTCCTCTTACTAGATCGCGGGCCTCCCACATTCGGCATCAGCCTGCCTATGCTATTGACATTTGTCATGGCTCGCTCTACTACAGCATTTAAGTGATATCTGAAACTTAGATCTTTTTCTATCCACATACCTAAATACTTGACCTTTTCTTTAGGTACCACTTCTATACCTTCAAGTTGAAATTTTACGCCGCGTATCCTCCTCCTGCCAGTTAACATTATCGCCTCTGTCTTTTCGGCCGCTATAGTGAGTCCTTTCCCCTTCATGAAGCTGCTAATCTGCTTTAGAGCCTGGTTCACCTTCTCTATCAGGTCCACTCTTTTCTTGGCTACCGCCACCATTGCCAAGTCGTCAGCGTACCCCAAGATCCGAATACCTTCCGGGTATTCCTCCCTCAGTACCTTATCGAACATTATGTTCCACAGTAATGGACCTAGGACGGAGCCCTGTGGGACTCCTCCTTTTATTTCCCATGTTTCCTCTAGTCCTTCTTGATCATACATTGTTATAGTTCGCTCGTGCAAATAGCTTGCTACTATTTTAATTATACCATTGGAAATCTGGCGTTCTTCCAGCGCCTCAATGATACATGTCCAGTTTGCAGAATTAAACGCATTCCTTATATCTATTAACACCACCGCGCAGAGTTCCCTGGTTTTCCAGTTCCCTTCCATAGCGGATTTTCCAATGCTTACCAGCTCCTCCACTGCATCTATAGTGGATTTGCCTTTTACGAAACCATATTGCCATTTAGAGAGTCCTCCTTTTGCCTCTAACTCTGCCAAGAGCCTTGATGCTATGATCTGTTCTATAAATTTAGCGGTAGTGTTCAATAAACTAATTGGCCTATAGGACGATGGTTCTTCATCGGGTTTTCCGGGCTTCTTTATTAGCACGACCTTTGCGTTTTTCCATTCCCTTGGAAATGTCCCTTGTTCAAAGATCTTTTTTGTTACAGTAATCACTATCTCCGGAATGGTCTCCACAGCCTGTTTGATTATGTCTGCTGGAATCCCATCTGGGCCAGGTGCCTTCCCTATCTTGATTTTCTTAGCAGCCTCCTCTATATCCATGAGTGTAATCTCTGGGAATTCCTCCCGGCTGCCAGAAGGTTCACGTTGCACCCAACCATGATCTTGTCCACGAGGAAATAATGCGGCCATAATTTTTTTCCTTTTCTCCCATGTCATATTAGCTGGGCTATATCCTGCGAGTTTTTTCGTTACAATTTGGTAACCGAGGCCCCAAACATCTCTATCCACGTCCTCGCATAACTGCCTCCAGCATTCTGCTTGACTTTTTTTAATCGCATTTCTCAGTGCTTTTTTCTCACGTTTAAAGGAGAGTTCCTCTCCAACACATTGTTCTCCAGTCCTTCTCTTTCTTTGCCATTTCCTTCTTGCCGCTAGTACCTGTTTCCTCTGCGCGGCAATTTCCGCAGTCCACCAGAATACTTGCTTACGATGTGCCCGCCCAGTCTTTTTTTTTGGCATTACCCTATTACAGGTTTTGATGAATAGTTGACACATGCCCTGGTAATCTGTAATTGTTTCCATCCGAGCTTCCTCTAGCAGGACTGGTCCAATTTCCGTCTTAGTCAACTTATTCAGTGCCCACCCTTTACTCTGACCACCCGGTCTGTTGTCAATTCCTTTACGTATTTCGTACTGAATATAATTGTGATCGCTGTAAGTCTCTTGTTCCAAAACTCTCCAGTTATGTATCCTCTTAGTGATTCCAGGTGCTGTTAATGTTACGTCCAGAACTTCCTCAGCGCCAGCCCTGTTAAAAGTGGGTTCTGTTCCTGTGTTTTCTATTACCAGATCATTTGCGGCTATCCAGTCCAGGAGAATTCCTCCCTTCCTGTCCGTTCTGGTCGATCCCCATACCCCCGCCTTTGCGTTCAGGTCACCTGCCACAATGACCTTATCTTTCTCCATGTCTATTTGGGTTTGTAAATCCATTAGGTAACCCTCAAAATCGTCGGCGCTGCGGTTAGGAGAGAAGTAACAGCTGATGATCTTTATTTTCGGGTTTTGCAGGGTCACCCACACAAAGCCCTTCCCTCTTCCGGTATTCTCGATCACAAGTTTCTTATTATAGACTTGAATTGCCGCTCTTCTATCCAGGTCCAAGTACCAGGTACTAGCCATTTTTTCATTCGGCTCAGATACGACCACTATGTCTACTCCATTCTCACGGACTGTCGCTGCCAAAAGATCATGTGCTCTTTTGGCAGTGTTTAAATTAATTTGTAGACAAACAATAGACGTACACATTTAAAAGTTACCTATTCTAATATCACAATTTAGTTTATCACAGTTTGACTTATGCTAGGGTCTATTATCACAGATATATCACAGTTTGTTTTATTTTGAACCCCACGTCTCGGAGCTCTGCTCGCCATCTTTGCATCTGCTAGTGCCTTTTGGAAGGCTTTGCACCTACCCTTGCCAGATTGATGCCCTGCGAGGTTACACAGAACACAAAACTCCTCCTCCTCGCAGACTTTTGATTTGTGCCCTTCTTTTCCACATCTGTGGCAAGCTCCTGCCCGATCTATGCCTTTACAGGCTCTGGTGGTATGCCCATGCTCCCAGCAACGGTAACATTGGGTCAATTCCACCCTCTTCTCTATTCGGCACATTGCCAAACCCACCCGTAGTCCCTCCTCTAATATTTTGTTTGCATGGCTCCTTTCTATTGTTAAGGTCACCGCTTGGGTGTTCCTGGCAAACGGCCTTAATTGTCCTAACTTGAATTCTGTTTCCTCTAAATTTGTAATTTTTGCTTTTAGTGCTGTCACTATTTCTTGCCTGTCCGTTTCATCGTCCAGACCTTTAAGATGCAAGGTCTCCCATTCGCCCCTTCTGCCTACCTGTCTTGTTATTATGTTACTGTCACTTGCCTTGATTGCTTCTTTAACTTTTTTTATTGCTTTTTCATCTTTGTTCAGTGTGATTAGTAACTTTCCTTGTCTGGTGCTGCGTATCTCTTGTATCCCATCGGAGGCCTCTTTTCCCATCAGTCCCGTTCTCACTTTCCTCAGTAAAGATTTATAATCGGACCCCTTCTCTTCTAACACCAGTGCGTAAGATTCCTTGTGAGGTTGCTCCCCAGCAATCCTTATGTCCCCTTCCGCTCTCTTAGGCGGAGTATAAATGTCTACGGTTGCAGAGGTATCTTGAAAAGCCCACTCCACCATTTTACTCAGCGCCGAAATGCTGACCGTTTTGATGCGGTGCATGACCACTTTTGCATCATCTTTAGTCTCGCTTCGTAGTCGGAGCACCATCTTCAAAGCGCCTTCTTCAGTTCCATCGTAGGTATCTTTTACCACCTTCCTCTTGCTTACTGCATTAGGGCCTTTAGATCTTACCTTGACGGTATTCTCAAGCACCTCGAAGTCTTCCGAGGTGTTTAAGAGCTCTGGATATCTATCCCGATATTGCCTTTGTATTCCCTCTGTCATGTTTTTGTCGTCCGGTTCTACGACTACCACCTTCGTAGCATTGGTGTCGGCCTGGACGGGGTTTCCAACTACGACCTTGGTTACTTTAAACAATTCCTGATCCCATTCTTTAATTCTTATATCGTGCCATGCCTCCCACGTCACCTCTTGTGGTAGTTTTGTTACAACCATACTGGCGTTGTTACCAGTCCAAGCTACTGTCTGCGTTCCCTCCTCCTTTGTGCTTACCCTCTGAGGGGAATTTACTTCTTTGAGCCTCTTGCATTCTTGTTCGAGGCCAATACCCTGTTCTTTAGGTCAGCTTGGGTGGATTCCACTTCTATTTGTTCTTTGCCACCCTTCTTACTAATTTTAATGTCTCCCCAATTCCATCTTTCAGTTCCCGATGAACTGACTTTTTAATATTTTTGAAGGCAAACATCTCCTCTATCTTTTGTATGAGTTGTTGCATATTTGTGCTTGTGAGAGATTGCGCCTGTTCTTTTGTTCTCTTTTTCTTCTTTCTCGTACTTTTCGTTTTCTCATTATTTTCAGGGGACGTTTCGGCAGCCTTTCTTTTACCCGACTCGTTTGGTGCATCTAGTAAATATTCTGTCATTGTTGGACTCTGTTCTTGCTCCTCGTCTTCCCAGTGATCACTTTCTGTAACGCCTCCTTCCGATACATTAGTCCAAGTTACTCTACTCGTTTCGGGAAGCGATTCTATCCTTCCTGGTGGCGTGTGGAGAGTATCTATAGTCTGTATTTCATTACGTGCAAGGGTCTTCTGCTGTATAATTCTTACAAATGTGGTCATCGGGTTGTCTTTTTTTGTAACTCCTTCCATTGTTTGACAGTAAGTATTTCTCTCCCTTGGCTTGGTGTCGTTTCTACTTTTGTATGTCTCTCTTTCTACCAGTACGATGGGATTGAGATACTCTGTTTTCTTCTTTTCATTTTCATTTCCAATTGACAAAGACAAGGATCTTCCGGATGGCGGTGTTCTCGCCGTCCTTGTGCTTGGAGAAAACATTTCTTTCTCTAGATGTAGTCTATTTTGCTTTTCTGCCTCTGTTTCCGTTTTACCCTGTGGGTCTTCTTTCTCAATCTTTCTATTCATTTCTCCTATATTTACTACAGCGTCTATTCCTGTGTTTATTTTTAGGGTTTCATCCTCTGTGTCTATAAGCCTTCCTGTTCTCTTGTCATCATTCATGATGGCTTAAATCCCTGTCCTGTGGTGGCTCATCAGACGGGGTACACCCATGGCGGAGAAAAACTCCGCCACCAGCATGAACTCATGCTGCGTCCGATTATGCCCGAATGGGGGGAACTCATCAACCCCCGGGGGGCTCCAGCCTCTTACTTGCTTTCGGAGGTCCCACGCCTCCGACGACGTGGGCACCACAACAGGCGCCTGCCAAAGCAGGGGGTCACACGGACGCTTGGGGTCGTCCTCGGGGCACTTTTTCCTTTTCTCCCCTCCGGCCTTACACGCAGTGGCACCAGCATTGTCGACTAATCCTGGGAACTTTGTGTTCCCCCATATCCATAATCAAAACCAGTTCATAGCCAAATAAGTCATAATGAAAGGTAGTAAGAAAAAGGTCCTTCTGCCCTCGGGTACCCTAATAGCCAAGAAGGACCTGAAGAAAAAGAGTCAAGGAACTAGCGCGTCCCCTTAATAGGAAAGAGACAGATGCTGAAAGATACAGCTTGTGTATAAGTATAGTGTTAGGGCATGCACGGGTGCGTGTAAAGTTAGAGTGCAGGTTGTGTTTGTGTGCGTGCTGTGAGTGTGTTTATGTAGGTGATGTGAGCTATCCTTAGCTTCCTTTTTACGTTGGGCCTCAACGCATTGAGATCCCTCGCAAAAAGTACTAGTGCCCCCTCACCCCTACAAGGTGGATAGCCCTGAGGGGGAACCTAACCTAACCTAACCTAACCTAACCTAACCTAACCTAACCTAACCTAACCTAACCTAACCTAACCTAACCTAACCTGACCTGACCTGACCTGACCTGACCTAACCTGAACCTAACCTAACCTAACCTAACCTAACCTAACCTAACCTAACCTAACCTAACCTAACCTAACCTAACCTAACCTAACCTAACCTAACCTAACCCTAACCTAACCTAACCTAACCTAACCTAACCCAACCTAACCTAACCTAACCTAACCTAACCTAACCAACCTAACCTAACCTAACCTAACCTAACCTCACCCTAACCTAACCTAACCTAACCTAACCTACCTAACCTAACCTAACCTAACCTAACCTAACCTAACCTAACCTAACCTAACCTAACCTAACCTAACCTAACCTAACCTAACCTAACCTAACCTAACCTAACCTAACCTAACCTAACCTAACCTAACCTAACCTAACCTAACCTAACTTAACCTAACCTGACCTAACATAACCTAACCTAACCTTTTAAAACCAAACCTAACCTAACCTAACCTAACCTAACCTAACCTAACCTAACCTAACCTAACCTAACCTAACCTAACCTTTTTTTTTGTTTTTTTTATAGAGGGTTGGAAATCTTCCGATGCCCCCATAGTAACTTGTCCTTCCGTCTTTCGATTTCCAGACTCCTTACCATGGGGAAGACACCTGCCGCGAAGATGTTCTATTGCGGCAGGTAGTGTTGGATTTGGATAAAGTCCCGCTAGGGTCAGACCAGGAGACAGAACATAGCCTACCTCCTGGGCCCCCCCGCAGGAAGTCATCCTGACCAACTAAAAACCATTCCTCTCTTCTCGCTAGTGACAAAAACGACCCGGTACCGCCAAAGGCATTTCTTCAGGTCGCTTACGAGGTATCCATAATTCTCTATCAGTTATTCAGATTGCTCTGAAATCTGCATGTCCCGCTCACGCCTTTCTTTTTTCATCATTATTTGGTGCACATATGCTTTCACTATCCCCCACTTCTCCTCAGATTCTCTCATGATATAAGTTATATTATCTGGGTTAAGCGGTTCTCCCAAGTGCCTTTCCAACCTATTTTTGACAGCCACCCAGTACACACATTTAAAAACAGTGTGCTCGACGCTATCATTGCGCCCGCACATGATACATTTGTCATTTTGATATTTCCCTATTCTGTAGAGGTAGTCCGCAAAACACCCGTGTCCTGTCAGAATTTGGGTGAGATGATAATCCACCTCACCGTGTTTTCTCTTGACCCATTCTTCTACATTAGGGATTAATCTCCTAGTCCAGGATGCGTTTTTTGTGTTCTGCCATCTTTCCTGCCACATCCTAAATGTGGCATCTCTGGCGTCGTTTTTACTAGTGCCATAACTTCTGTTACTAACCCTCTCTTGCGCCAGCAGGTCCAGCGGGTAGACGCCTGCGATAACACATATGGCATCGGTCGACACCGTTTTGTACCCACTGGCTACCCGCAACGCCAATCGTCGCTCCAGGTTAGCTAGTAGACCCCTTGCAGTCTTTGTTAGCATTTTCGCCGCCCAGATTGGTGCACCATATAGGACAATCGAAATGGCGGCCAGTACCAGTGTCCTCCTCTTACTGGCCCTTGGGCCCCCAATATTGGGCATAATCCTGCTCAGATTGTTCATGGCCACCATAGCCCTATCTACTACTATTCTTAGGTGTTCTCTAAAACTGAGGTCCCCTTGTATCCACATGCCTAAGTATTTAATGCGATCCTTGGGGGGCCACAACCTTACCTTCGACCCTAAATGCCATCGGTTGGATCCTTCTCCTACCAGCAATCACCACCGCTTCCGTCTTTTCTGGAGCTATAATTAGCCCCCTTCTGCGCATAAAATCGCTGACTATCTCAATCGACTGGTTTGCTTTTTCAACCACATCCCGTTCTTCTTTGGCTACCATCACTAATACCAAATCGTCGGCGTACCCCAAGACGCGGACGCCAACAGGGTAATCTAAACTAAATACCGCATCGTACATGATATTCCAAAGCAGGGCCCTAAAACAGACCCCTGCGGTACACCACCTTGTTATATCACACACCTGCTCTCGCCCTTCCCCATCACTCAGAGTTATTGATCTGTCTTTCAAATAGCTAGCCACAATCCTTACCAGGTAATTGGATATCCCACGCTCCTTCATGGCTTCAATAATACACCTCCAATTAGCCATATTAAAGGCGTTTCTAACATCGATTGCCACCACCACGCATAGTTCCCTAGTTTTCCAGTTACCCATCCTTGCAGAATTAGCGATCTTTACCAGTTCTTCGACAGCGTCAATGGCAGATTTACCTCGAATAAAACCAAACTGCCATTGTGACAGACCACCTTTCTTCTCCAGTTCTGTCATCACTCTCTCGGCTATAATTCTCTCTACGAATTTAGCCGTCGTATCTACCAAACTAATCGGCCTATATGCCGCAGGATCGTCGACCGGTTTACCAGGCTTTTTAATTAAGACTATCCTGGCATTCTTCCATTCCTTTGGAAAATGACCTCCTTTGATTATATTCTTAACAACGTTTAGCACCACCTCTGGGATCGTCTTGGCAGCTTGCTTAATTATTTCTGCCGGAATTCCGTCAGGACCCGGAGCCTTTCCGACCTTTTTTCTCTGGGCCGCACCATCCAGTTCCTCCAGTGTAACCTCCGGAGTAGTTACTTCTACGAGCCCGTCGTGACGCTCTTCCTCCTCCCAGTTGTGATCATTCCCAGGGGGAAATAAAACCTCTACAATCCTCCTCCTCCTCTCCCAGGTTAAATTATCGCCTGCTGGTGGTCCTACCTTCTTTGAAACTTTCTTATATCCCAGACCCCATATGTCTTTATCAAGCTCGTCACACAACTCTCTCCAGCATTGCGCTTGTCGCTTCTTAATCAGATCCTTTAACAGTCTCTTCTTTTCCTTAAAAGAAGCATCTGCCTCGTCACACCCACCACCCATCCTTTTCCTAGCCCTTTGCCAGATCCTCCTGGCCGCCAGAACTTCTTTCCTTAATTCACCTATTTCAGAACTCCACCAAAAAACCTGTCTTCGGTGCATCTGCGCATGCTTTTTCTTAGGCATTAGTCTATCGCAAACCTTCCGAAAAAAATCTATTAAATCCAAATAGTCATTTACTTTTACCTTTTTTACTTCCTCCAGAAGCATAGGACCAATGTCGGGCTTGTGTAATTTGGTTAAGGCCCACCCCTTAGCCTGCCCTCGTCGCCATTGCTCGGGTGCCAAACTAATTCCATAGCTAATGTAGTTATGGTCACTCATTGTCTCCTGGTCAACCACATTCCAATTCCTTATAATGCTCACCGTTTCAGGTGAACATAGTGTCACATCTAACACATCCTCAGAACCGGGTCTATTGAAAGTAGGTTTCCTCCCGGTGTTCATTACTACGAGGTCATTAGCTGCTATCCAGTCAAGCAGGATTCCACCCCTTCTATCGGTTCTCGAGGAGCCCCATCCTCCATCTTTAGCATTAAAGTCACCGGCTATAATGCATTTACCCTCACAGGGTGATCACATCCTGCAGTTCCACCAGGTACTCTTGGAACTCATCAATAGATCTATTCGGGGAAAAATAGCAGCTTATGATCATAATATTGGGGTTTTCCAATATCATCCACACAAATCCTCTCCCACTACCCACACGCTCTATCCCCAGCTTCTTATTGGCAATTAGAATTGCAGCTGTTCCCCCAGTGTCTCTATACCATGTTTTTGCCAATCTCTCGTTGGGTTCAGAGGCTACTATCACGTCTACCTTGCGCTCTCTGATTGTCGCAGTCAACAGATCATGTGCCCTCTTAGCCTTATTTAGGTTTATTTGAATAACTGTTATCGACGTACTACACATAATAATTGAAATTCGTTGTTATTACGATTCGGTGAAAAGTAACAACTAATCAACATAACACTAGGTTCCTGAAGGGTTATCCAAACAAAACCCCGACCTTGACGTGTTTCCTTGATGCCTAGTTTGGCGTTGTTAACTAGGATACCCGCTCTTCCTTCCAAATCCTTATACCACAACTTCGACATACGTATGTTTGGCTCCGAGGCTAAAACTATATCTACTCTATTCTCTTTAATTGTAGCCATTAGTAGGTCGTGAGCCCTTTTGGCCGTATTTAAGTTTATCTGTATAACATTAATTGACATATCCATAAAAAAAAAATATATATATATAAATAAATACTCTGATTAAAATGACACATAACAAACACGGTGTATATTATCACAGTTAATATCACAGTCAATTAGGACTTACCATTCTGGCAGCCTGTTTGGCTTTTGCCAGTGCCCTTTTGTATCGATCACACCTTCCTCCTCCAGGTCTGTGTCCTTTGTGGTTACAAAGTAAGCAAAACTCGTCCTCATTGCATGTTCTTTCTAGATGTCCCGCTTTTCCGCATCTGCGACATAAGTTTGCTCTATCGGGCCCTGTGCAAACTTTTGACGTGTGCCCGTGTTCCCAACATCTATAACACTTGTCCAATACTACTCTTGTTTCAGCATAACATAAAGCCAATCCTATTCTTAAATTTTCCTGAGTGACTTTAAGTACATCTTCCTTTTTCATGGTTGCTGTGATGACTTGCGTACCTCTGCCTCCCGGCCGTAGTTCACTCATTCTATGTATTCTGTCCACAAGGCTACCTAGGCGCTCTTCTAGAGCTGTTATCACTTCTTTCCGTTCTGTAACAGCATCTATGCCTCTGATATCAAAAGTTTCTAGGTCTCTATCGTTCCCTGCTTGCCGAGTTTGTATTGCGTCATCGTTCTTACCGATTAGACTTTGTGCCGTTTTTAGCGCCTCTTGATCCTTATTCATTGTAAGTAGTAGCTTCCCGTCTTTGGTGCTGCGCACGCTTTTGATAGCCTGTATTGCCTGACTCCCTTGTAGATCTTTCTTAACTTCTGTTAGGAGAGTCTTATAGTCAACTCCCTTTTTTCCTACAACTAAAGCATAGGTGTCATGTTCCACCTGTTTCCTTGAGGCTTCCTCCCTTACCCGTCCCGCAATTTTAGCAGGTGTATATATCTCTATTTCTGTATTTCTATCCTGCAACACCCAAGTACTCATTCTTGCCAATGTTTTATTCATCAAGCCTTCCACCTGATGAAAAGCAACTCTATCGCCTTCTTTAATTTCCTCTTTAATTTTTTTAAGTGTTGCAAGCATACCTTGCTCTGTACCATCATATGTTGCTCTAATGATCTTTTTGTTTATTACTGACTTTAAGCTCCTAGAGCGTATTGTAACTGAACTCTCCAGTACCTCAATGTCTTCTATGGTACTTTTAATTCTGGAAATCTTTGTCTATATAGACGTTGTATTCCATTATCCATATTAATGTCCGTTGGTTCCACTATGACTACCTTGACTAAACTGTCTCCTGCCTCTACTGGATTACCCACTTTTATCTCTGTTTTAGTTAACAGTTCGCTATCCCATGAAGCATGTTTAATTTTTTCCCATGTATCAGTGGTAATTATCTCTGGCAGTTTAGTGATGATCGTTTCTGGAATACCTCCATTCCATGGAGTTGTTTGAGTCCCTTGTTCAATAGTGTTTTGTTCGCTAATTCTTTTTTCCAGGCAGTCTTTTAAACGTATACACTCTTGTTCCAGAGATTTAACGCGTTTTTCCATCTCAGTTTGTTTTTCCAAATCCCACACGCTTTCGACAATAGCTCGTTTCACCAGTAATTGGATTTCATCCATACCCTTTTTAGTTCCAAATGTACACTTCTATTCTCGTTCTTAAATTTCACCAGCTGGTCAGTTTTGTTTCTCAGCCTTTGAAGACTTAAGCTACCTTGCTGTCCTGGTCGAGACGACTCAGTCTGTATTATTACTGGGCAGTCTGCAGTCTTCTTCTTTTTCCTTTTTTTCCTCTTTTTTTCTTGCGTCGTCGGGGACGGGTTGGATGTGGTCGAAAGTCCTTCATCAGTTTCAGCTTCATTCTCTGCCGTAGTACCCTTTAGATCTCCTATTGTATCTTCCGGATATATAACAACCATTGGCCTTTTTCGAGTTGGCTCTCCCACCGAGTTACATCTTTGCAGTCGACTCGTAAAATTCAGTCTGCTGTGTTTTGTGTTGTCTATGAAAGCCTTTCTATTAAACTCTATAAAATCTCCTGTGTTCACTACTTCTGTATTCACTTTAATATTTTCTGCCACGATCTCTTTGGTTGGTGTTCTCTGTATCTTTTTACTTTTTTTAAAAGCGTCCACAACATTATCAATCTCTTTATCATTTCCCTTATTTTCTCTTTCTGTTTTTTCGTTACTAATCTCTATACCTTGCCCCATTTCAGAGGATGGGTCCTCTTTCCCTAAATTCATTCAGGGGGTTAATCCCTTAACTTGAGGAGCTTTTTGGTGCGGTATACCCAGTGCAGGCACATGACGAGTTCTCCCGCCTCACTAAAATATGCCCACATGGAAGGAAAATCATCTTCCTTGGGGCTCCAGCCCCTTACTAGTCTAAAGACGTTCGGGGGTCCCACGGCTCCGACACCGCAGGCACTCCTCAAGCCGCCGCCACGCCGGGGGATCCATGGACACTTCGTGCCTCATCCTGCCGAAAGCCGTAGAGGTCTCGACACTCCGCGCCATTTCTCCAGCCCCATTCGACAATCCAATCAATGTCCATCATCATAACCAATATCTCGCTTTTGAAGAAAGAATAAGAAAAATATGAAAAAGTATGAAAATAGACCTCTCTGCCCTCGGTTAACCTAATAGCCAAGAGAGGTTTGAAAGCAAGAGTCGGGGGGTTAGAGCGCCCCCCTAGTTGGAAAGAAATAGACGCTGAAAGATACAGCTTTGTGTAAGTATAGGTGTAAGGGCATGCGCTCATGCGTGTTAAAGTTAGTGTGTAGTTGGCGTATGTGTGCGCGCTATTGAGTGTGTGTTTGTGTAGGTGATGTAGGTTATCATTAGCTTCCTCTTTACGCTTAATGCGTAAAGAGTACTGAGCCCCCTCACCGCAACAAGGTGATAACCCACAAGGGGGAACCTAACGGAACCTAACCTAACCTAACCTAATTTAACCTAACCTAACCTAACCTAACCAAACCTAACCTAACCTAACTTTTTTTTTTTAATTATAGAGGATTAGGAATCTTCCGATGCCCCCACAGTAACTTGCCCTTTCGCAAAGCTCCCAGGCTCCTTACCGTGGGGAAGACACCTGCCTACTGGATGGAGTTCTACTGGCAGGTAGTGTTGGATTCGTATGCACTCCCGTTAGGGTGGGCCAGAAAAAGGACGAGTCCTTTCGCTGGACTTCCTCTCAAGAATCCATACTGGCCAACTAAACCCTTCCCTCTCTTCCTGCTAGTGATAGAGCACCACGGTACCGCCGGTAGGCATTTCATCGTGGTGCTCGCAGGGTATCTATTCTTTTTTATTTCTATACATTCCATGTCTGTGACTTACTTATTGTCCTGGTCTTATTTCTCTCTCATACTTTTCTTTATCTTTTAGGATCTTATTGATCATTTTACTAATTGCTTCCCATGATGCTTCATCTCTTAATAAGAGTTCAGCCATGCTTTCTTTAGTAATTTTACTTCCGCAGGCTAGTTCAGCACTTAGTCGATATTTGTGCCATCTGTTACAAATGAATATGGTATGCTCTGCGGTGTCTTCGTTTGCGCAATACCAGCATCTACTATTTTCTTGTTTTTTTATTCTGTGTAGATAACTGCCAAAAATTCCGTGCCCTGTCATAGCTTGAGACAAGTAATAATTTATTTCGCCCCATTTTCTATTTTGCCACCTTATTAGGTCTTTGATAAATATCTTCGTCCACCCTGTATAACCATCCCATGTTTGTTGCCAGCTCTCCAAGAGTTCTTCTCTGGCAGTGGTTTTGTAGTTTCGTCCGTTTTGGTATATCGCCATCCGTTCTATTATTTTCAATTTAATCGGCGGAACTCCAGCTAATACTAGAACAGCGGTTGTTGGTGCTGTTCTATACGCCGATATAATTCTAATGGCTGACTTCCTATTCAGTCTCTCCAACATTTTTTGATAGTGGCTATACTTCATTGCAGGGTAGTAAATTGGGGCACCATAAAGTATAACTGAGTTTACCACCGCTGCCAACATCTGTCTTCTGTGATACTTTGGTCCGCCTATGTTAGGTGTTATCCTAGTCATATGTGCTAACATACGATTAGCCTTACCACAAACTTCTCGAACGTGCTTTGTCATGCGTAAGTTCCTGTCGATATACACTCCCATATATTTTATTGCCGCCAGACTTGAGATGTTCTGATCTCCTATGTTCACCGTTATATCTTTTAGTTTTCGACCTCCCACGAGAATAACAACTTCACATTTGTGGGCTGCGAGTTTTAGACTTAGCGAAGATAAGGTAACAGATATTTTTTCCAAAATCCTTTCTGCTTTAGCTATTAGTTGTCGCTTGTCTTTAGCGTGTAGTATTACTGCGAGGTCATCCGCGTATGCTATCAGTTTTACGTCCTTTTCTGTTTGTATACTCAGAATCTTATCGTATGCCACCTTCCAAAGTATGGGGCCCAGAACAGATCCTTGGGGCACTCCTGCGCTCACTGTGATTTTCTCTCCATATTCTGTTATTATGTACCTGTCGCATAAATATGATTTAATAATTTGCACTAGGTATTGACTAATGTTCGTATTCTCTAATTCCTCAACAAGTGCAGTCCATGAGATCGAATTGAACGCATTTTCAATGTCTAGCGCGATCATGATTGAGCGGGAAACTCAGGGAAGGTGGAGCGAAGTAGGCACCCCTTAAGTTCCACCTCCAGGAGCAGTGAACTGTAATCGTCGAGGGGGACACTAGTGGAAGAAATGTGAACATACGAAGGACCGAGAAGTAAGAAATGAACACTATTGCCATATAACAACTCACAACGATAATCTGGTGAACTATATAGAGTGAGTAAATTAAACAATTAATCGTACACCGTGTAGTAAGAGGATCATATATTATAAAGTCAATAAGAATTAGAAATACAGCGAAAAGCACAATTTACAGTATATTAAATTTCTGAATTATTCGAACTTGTATAAACGTATTACTTTTATCACAGTATTATGAATTTAAGTACATATGCCGTTGTATCAAGTTCACTAACGTATTTTGTATGATACGTCAATGGAAAGGGTCATTGCATTAATATCACACAAGCACGAGGTAACTTGTTGTGATACCAGATTAAGAAAAATGGTTATTATTTACTATTATAACCGGAAAGATCAATAACTATTACGATTGTAAGAACACGCACCTGTGTTGAGAATACAAATTACTATGCATAATGATCGCCTCGTATTTCAGTTAATCAATAACTATTACGATAGGAACGATTCATTACAATTTGCACACTAGAAATAATTTATAGAACAAAGATAATCACAGCCCGCGCGAATACGACTGTAACCTAGGAAAGTTGAAGCAAAACTCTATTGTTTGTCTATTAAAACCAAGGCAGGTGAGCGCTGCACGTGCTCAAGGTTATCTTCCTGCCTGTAGGGCAGGCTATTACATAGAATTGAACATTAATATGCTCTAAGAAATAATAATAGAGCATTTTTGAACGTAATTAATCTTATTGAAAATAAAGAAGATTTTACGAATACGAAATAATTTAGGAAACTCCAACAATGATACAAAAATTTCTGTGTTGATACGCTTTCTTTCTGATCTCTTCAGGCGTTTTCATGACCGCTTGGAGGGCGTCTATAGTGGAGCGGCCTTTTCTAAAACCAAACTGATTCTCGTGCGGTCGTCTTACTTGTTCTAATTCTTTGTCCAGCCGTTGTTTAATTAGCTTTTCCAGTAGTTTTCCTAGCACATCAATTAGACATATAGGTCTATAGCTTACAGTTGCGTTTGGAATTTTTTGTGGTTTTTCTATGAGCACCAGTCTTGCTATCTTCCAGATCTTTGGAAAGGCTCCATGCTTAATACATTTACTCATTACCTGGGCTATTGTTCCTACGTCTTTTTTAGCTATAATTTTTATTATTTCCGCAGGTATGTAATCCGGTCCTGGTGATTTGTTATTTTTTAATTCGTCAGCTGCTGTTTGTACCTCTTCATTGCTGAAACTTGGAATTGTGTCGGGATCTATATCGTTTCGAACCCATGATGTTCTTCCGTGTGTCGGGAATAGCTTTAAAATCTGTGCTTTTAGGTCCTCTCTGTCAAGAACTACCCTAAATGTTGGCCTTATTTTTTTCAAAACAATTTGATACGCTTTTCCCCACACATCGTTGTCAAGTTCTTCCACTAGTTTTTGCCAAGCGTTATTTTTTTCTTTTTTAATGGCATATTTTAGTGCCCTTTTGGCGTTTTTATATCTGTCTCTTGTGGCATTAATTTCCTGTTCATTTCCCCTTTTCCTACTGAGTATTCTGCGTATTCTTATACAATTTTTTCGCAGCGTAGCGATTTCTTGTGTCCACCAGTATGCCGGAGTATGTCGCCCGTTGTATGCGTTTTTGCGCCTAAGGTTTTTATCACATAGTCTTTGGATTGCATATACCAATTTACTAGCATTATCTTCCACATTATCCTGACATGTGAGATGCAAAGGCATAGCGTTCCTAATTCTCTCTATTCCGTCTTTATTTAGTTTCCACCCCATGCTTGCGGTAGCAATTTGGTGTTTTTTTGTATTTAAGGTAAATTGTATATACTTATGTCCGCTCATGGTTTCCACATGCTCGTTCACTCTCCAGTTCGATACTTGGCTGGCTATATCTTGCGACGCAATGGTAAAGTCGATGATGGATTGGCCATTTGCGTTGCTAAACGTAGGTATGTTTCCCAGGTTAAGAGGTGTAAAATTATTAGCTTCAATCCATTCCTCTAATACCATCCCTTTTTGATTTGTAACTTGCGAGTTGAATATCGAGGATTTAGCATTTAGATCCCCTCCGATTATGATGGGTCCACGATTTAGCCTAATCTGGTTTTCCAAATCGTCAAGAAAAGTATTGAACTCTTCTATTCGTTTATTTGGTGAAAAATAGCACGAATAAAAATTTATATTAGCTATTTTGGCACACACATAGCCTTTGCCTCGATAGTATCTAGTTATGGTGGTACCTGGTCCGGTTATGATTGCTGCATCTCCTTCAATATCGGTAATCATGTTTGTTAACATGGATTTATTCGGTTCCTGTACTAACGCAACGTCTATTTGCAACTCTCTTATTGTCTGCATTAAAAGATCCATCGCAGTTCTATGTCTATCCGTGTTCACCTGCAACACTTGAATTTTTTGCAAAATGTTAGCCATGGGAGATATTGTTATTTTCCGCATCGTTTTCTTCAGATTCGTGGGAGGACGGGCAGATGATACTGTCCGCTATCTCTGATAATTATCACTCGCCCGGTCCTTCTTGACACGGGCCAAGACTTTCTTGAAGGCTTCACAACTACCACCTCCAGATCTGTGACCTTCTTTCGCACAAAGTGCGCAATACTCTTCCCCAGTGCACTCTTTCTCCTGGTGCCCTTCTTTGCAACATTTTCTACACATACTGGTTCTGTCCGGTCCCGAGCAGTTCCTCGCATGATGGTCCAGGCCCCAGCACTTGTAGCACCTTTCAATGCTCACTCGCTTATCTACCGTACACCAGACCAGGCCGACCCTTAACTCTCCCGCAGCCAGCTTATCTGCGTATTTTCTATTAATTTTTAAGGTGATGGCTTTCGTGCCCCGGGCATTGGGTCGCATATTCCCCAGTTCCAAATTTGTGCATGCCTCGTCTCCAGCTTTTTCACGGATAGCCTCAATAATCTCTTCGTTTTCTGTGGTAGGATCAAGGCCTCGTATATGTAAAACCTCGGAGTCTGCTCTTTGGCCTAGTTTTCTGGTTACTGCGGTCGCGGAGACTTCCATTACCGTTTGCTGTATTGTTTCTAAGGCTTTTTGGTCTTTTCGAGTGGCAATGAGTAGGTGTCCCTCCCTACTACTCCTAATACTAGTAATCGCATTTGCAGCGCCACTGCCCTTCAGCTTTGCTTTGACCTCCACCAATAAGGAATTGAGATCTTTATCCGACTTTTTGACCATTAAGGCATATGTACCTCGCACAGATTGGCTGTTCGCTTCATCCTCTTCCTTTCTGTATGGCGTATAAATTAGAACTTTAGTATTAGAGCCATGGAAGACGTATTCCGTTAGCTTTCGCAACCTTCCTATCTCCATGTCTCCAACTTGGTGTATTGTCACTACTTTATCGCGTGCGGTCTCTGCCTTAATTAAGTGGAGTATGTCCCACATACCTCTTTCCGATCCGTCTAGTGTGGCTTTTATTATCTTTTTTTTTCGTTAAGAAATTCGGTCCTTTGGACCTTATACTGCTGGTCTGTTCTATTACCTCAAAACATTCGCCCGGTTCAGCTAGCGCTGGGTATCTGTCTCTAAATAATTTTTGTAGTGACGTCTTCCTCTGCATTTGGGTATCTCCCGGTTCGACAAAGACTACATCGACAACAGGTGTTTTGTTGTTTAGTGGGTTACCCTGGATTACCTCGGTATTAGTATAAATTTTGTCCGACCAGTCTTTGTAACCGATTGTTTCCCATTCCTCAAATGTAGGATTATCCGTTATCCCCTGTAATTGGTCCCGTCTGGTGTCATGCGGAAGCCAGCTGTTACGTTCTAGTTCCTTGCACCTTTCTTCTAGTGCCGCATATTTGTCCTCTAGGGCTTTTTGTCTCTTTGAAAGCTCCAATTTTGTCTCAGATAGCTGCTTCTCGAGGTCTTTAATTATTTCTAATTCCAAGTTGTACTCCCTTTCCACTTTCTGAACCAGCCCATATACTTCGTCTAGACCATCTTTAAGTTTGCAGTGGACTGACCGATTGTCATTTTTAAAATCTACAAGGTTCTTCACAGTATCTTTAAGCCTTTGTAAATATATGTTATTATGCTCTTTTTACGTAGTCATATGCAGGATGGGACTATTTTTGGCTTTTCTCTTTTTCTTGGGTTTTTCACATATTCTCTGCCTCGAGTCGGTATCGCCTTCGGATCCTAAATCCTAACCTAACCTAACCTAACCTAACCTAACCTAACCTAACCCCTAAAAACAGCAAAAACAACGTGAGGATCACAATTTTTTATTTACTTAAGAATATAATTTGAATGAAGCAAAAGAATAAATGTAAAATTAATTAAGCACGTGAATCACCATATTCAAGGCGAATAGCCTGAAGTAAAGCTTCGAAAGGATCTCTAGCATAGTTATAACTCCAGCGGCGCCAGAGGTATCCGCTTTTGAATTCGCCGAAAGAAAGAGACGTTATTTATTCCGCCAAATAGAAATTGCACGAATTTCTTTTTGTTATTCAAAACCAAATGTACCCGAAATGTTATTTAAAATTTTTCCCATAAACTTAACATGGGACAGTTTATTGACCATAACTTTTTAAGGGGTCATTTCCTAAACAAAAGTCGTATGTCTTTAAACTCATAGGACCAAAACTAATCTAAATATATATACGACCCATAAAAATATTTGTCTTTCTAAACCGAACTCCAGCCGTTTCTTTTATACAATGAACTTTAGTGTCATAAACAAATGGTTATTACACTAACAACTACCGTTAGCTTGTTTTTGTGGACCATAGCTGCGTGATTAACGTGTATATAGCATTGCATCTAAGTGAAAGGGATGTAGGTTATGCAGTCACATTTTCCGCAGCTCCAATCTCTAAGATATAAGTACGTGCATATTCTAATATAATAACTCACCACTGCAACCACGTTGTCAACTGCCTTAGAAACGAGAACCATCGAAACCACTTTAACGAAGCTGTGTAATTCCAAATGTATTATAAACCCTACAGGTAATCCTATCTCTTGGTTATAGACTAGGCAACATAGTACAATAAAAATCTTAGTGACGAGTAGTGTGACGCTAATGGCTATCGTTGCCAATGTCGGCGGATTGAACAAGTAACTCCAATTCTTTATATTCCTTGCAAGTGCAAAGTGAAATTTTTCATAGACAATTAAATGTTGGCTTAGATTATCATTTTGGGATCTTAACGTCCAAATTCTGTAGTCGCAGTGCTTCATTTTCTCTATTAAATAATGCTGGTATTTTCTAACGATTGTTACATTCAAAGTACAAAATGTGTAATATGTAATACATATAATAGCCTCCATATACGAAGTTATGCAAACCATTGTAACAGGTGGTATCGTAATAACTTCAGTAAACTGTTTCACGTATAACGACCAACTCACAAAAGTAAGAATGAGAGCTACTAATGAAAATCTAAAGTTTTTCTGACGAAACCTTTGTATGGAATATTTATCTAAAAGGATTATTCCAGTAAATGCTGTGAATTTTCGAATGGTTGTTTGGACACCTGCCATTATACTGTTTTCATCTTTTAATAATATCGTAACTGATATAAAATAAATAAGAGTTTTCAAACAGTATAACAAAGCAATTAAATTAGATAGTCCATAAAATAACTCTTTTTTCATGTAATTAACTGCCACTATTTGATATGCAATCCAAACGCAAGTTAAAACTGTGGCTATAAACCATACTGTTGTTATAAAGATCTGAAGTGCTGAAGACCACATCCGACGTTTGTTGTTTTTCGGATCAATGCACTTTAAGGATTCCAATCCGAAAATTTTAGAAAAGTGCATAAAAGGCGTGAATACGCAATGTAAGCAATTATCAGAAAAGCTTTGAACCTTCATGACTGTTTTTCAAGGAGGTGCCATTACCGCTTATACAACTAGATTAATTTATTGTTTGGCAAACTCGACATGGAAGCATGTAATACCAAGTAATCAATTTAGAAATTGCTATAAGCCTACGCAACGCCGTAGATTAAACAAAAACGTTTGCAAATATTGTAATAGGCAGCTCTTTGTTGTTTTTGTTAACGAAATACATTAATGTTACTAGGGCTAAAATAATAAATTATAGCGGGTCACTCGTCTCAAATATAAGTTCGCGAGCAACACAATTTCATTATAATATTTCAAGCAAATTAATGCCTATTATTGGTATTAGCTTTCAAAACTGTCTAAAAACTGCTGAACGCGCAAACAATAAAACGTGCACTACAGAGTCTTGTAACGTGTTGTTTTCTAGTTTTCTGAGGGCTTTAGATTATGAAAAGTTGGTCCCTAAAAGTAGTTCTAGTTATTTAAAATTTTCAGAACATTCGGTCGTTAGCTTTGTTTATGTCTCTATAAATCAGTTTTAAAAATGGCGAAAATTAAAATTCTGTTAAAAGTGCCTTAATATTAACTTTGGTTTTTTCTTAATATAATTACCGTATACCAGTAGCGGCTCGTACTTTAACAGAGAGGGAGAGAGGTGAGGCAAGTTAGCAAATTGCCTAAGTAATCCTTTACACTTTTGCAAAAGCAACAAAATACCAAGTATCTATACATAGAACATTTAAACTATACAGAAAAGTACTTACGACACAATATTTTTGCAATCATGACAATAGAAAACAAAGCATCAGCCATAAATAATTACTCACTAAAGTAAAATGTATTAATGTTAAAAGCTGCACTACAAGCTGAACAAGTTTATTCACACTATTTTTAAAAGTTCTTAAACACCAACGGTATTGGCCTGTTTTTTTTTATTTGCAAAATAATCTATCACATTTTCAAAAACTGTTCATCACTACTTAAAGTTTTAACTAATTGTTTCTCTATAGCAATTTGTTATACATAATTCAGCCGTTCTTGTCCTATAGTATTTCTAAAATACGTTTTTATACGTTTTAGGGCAGAAAAGCTTCTTTCTACAGATACAGATGTTATGGGTATAGTTAAATAAATACTGAGAAGTTTATACAATTCACGCATACCTCCACGTAATTCATTTTTATACATAAACTTAAGCATATACACAGTTGAACTTGAATTACTTAATATTTCTTTGTCACCGTATATAACCAGCAATTCACTTTGCTACGTTGGCTCGTAGCCGTGCGTAACACAAAGAAAATCAAAGAAATGACCAGGCTCAATCGGAGATTAGGGGGGGTTGTAGAAAGCAGACCAACATACAATGTACGCGGCTGTAAGGAGTTAGTGATAATACCTGCAAGAAAAAATAGTTAAGCAAACCTGAAATAAAGAAAAGAATAAGCATAGCAGCAATGATAAGTCTAAATTATTCAGTACTTTGTATAATGTAAGAAAAAAAAACTGTTTAGATAAACTATATAATATAATCACGATAAAAGCATTACAAAAGAAAATCTATGCCGCATGTACGCCATACAACCAAACTTAAAGCCATTATGTAATAGAAATTCACACAAGTTAATTTTTTATATGAAAATGAAAAAACTGAACAATATTTATATATCATAAGTATTTTAAAACAATGGAAACAGTGCAACGGACGACGGCGACCACGTAGCGATCTTATTAAATTTTTTTATAAAATTTTTCGAACATATTTTTCAAAGTCGAATAACTCGAAAACCAATCAACATAGAGTATTGAAGCTATAGAAAAATATGCTCAGGAGGTCGATATTAACCTAAAAATAATATTTATATTTTGTTATATTGAAGTTTTATATAACCAAAATTTCGAATTTAAAGTCGAATTACTCGAAAACTAGATGAGATATCGAAAATTGGCTAGCATATTCTTAATCATCGTAAAAAACTGAACAAGATCCATATATCAAATGTTTGTAAAACGAAAAAAACGTGCAACAGACGACGGCGGCGACAACGGCGACGTAGCGATCTTATTAACCTGACTTACTTCGTAAGTTTGGTTGAAAATTTTTTATCACAAAGTGAGGTAATATTGGGAAGTAGCAGAAACGTTTCCTCACACACCAATTAAACATAAATCAGACAAAATGTTAACAAAAGATAAATAGGTAAGACACAATAGATATGAGTAATTCAGTAGTATTGATTTTTTTTCTTTCTTTTTTTTTCCTTAATAGCAGGCAAGTCTATTGTAAAAGGTATCAACACGACAAAGAATATTGCAAAACCATCGGATAGATATTTAAAGTAATAACAAGTATGAAATAGTTCAACTTACACAACCAGGAGCACCGGAAGAGTGTCTATAGAGTTGGACTAATTCGGCTACTGATAGCTTTGCAGTTGGAGTTGGTGGAGTGTGGGGTGTCCATGGTTCCATCCCATTATCACCTTGAAACTTGACACTACTATCAACTGCAGATTGTTCTTTTACTTTCTGTAACTGATCGAAAGCCTCCTGATAGCTTGGTAAGCCGGATGCACTGGTGTAGCTTGGCAAAGATTCACAGTCTATTCGCGGGGGTGGAATTCGTGGTACAACAGACAGGAACACATGCAACACACACAACTAAGAACAATTAAAGTTAATATAATTCCGATTCAAACATCCGTCAAGAAGTTTTCGTATTGCGGATCTGCTTCAGCAGAAAGAACTTCGTCAACTTCTGAAGCTAATTTCAGTTGGTAAAGGCATTGTTTGAATACGGTGAAACATTTAAAAACACGATCACTCTCACAATCTCGTTTTCAAAAAGGTTCGTTCATATTTTATTTACTTATTATTAAATGCAAGGTAAATTTAAAGTATCATTAATACGGAATGAGTTAAACAAAAGGGAGTTTAAAACCTGACTAAAGTGGCTCCTTTAAAAATTCTGTACAAGTTTATTGCACTTACTCTGATAAAAAAGGACCACGAAACTAGATCGCACACACAGTAATCCTAAAAGAATCGGTCAAGTTTAGCAAGCAAGTTCTACAACTTTTATTTCAAAAGAAACTCAACTAAAAACACCATTAGTAAAGCACGCGTAATCACTAAGTAAGTCCGTCAATGTTCCGTAAACCACGTGCGGTCAATCAAACACGTTACATATCAAGCATACTTCCTTCAAAAGTAATCAGAACTACACTTCGCCATTAATATACAACTCAGTAATGTAGAGGAACAAGGCAAACAGAAACAGTATTTTCAACGTAATTAATATATAGTTACCAAGAACTAACTACCCTCCTCATTTGTTTATATCAACTCGTTGCTATACCCATAACATCTGAGCGTCTGTTATCTCGACTTGTATATCCACATAAGGAACCAAATTTATATTTATAGCAAGACAAGAACGATGCAATCTATACTTAATTACAAGCTGTTTTATAATACGACGCAATCGCCAACGAGTTAATAATTATAAAATATAGAAATAGTAATTTCAGAAAGGTATTTACAAATTGGGAAAACGCGTAAGAAGGTTAAACTATAAAAATGCCCGTTACAAATTCCCCCCTAGCAAAATAAAGATGTCGGGGTGAAAGAAAAAAAATCGACAGACAAGGAACCAAACAAAAAAAATTTTTATCCGGTTCGAAGGACCAACACCAGTATAAGAGAAAGAACATTTTTCCAAAAGAAGACAAAGTCATCTATCGTAATCAGCAATGACAGAATAGGTAAAGAAAGTATTAAGTAAACACCCAATGAGGATTAAAGGTTATAGCTACTTTCAAAATCGTCAAAAGACGGATGTCCCCAAAAGGGACATTTCTGTTTTCCACCTCAAAAAAAAGTTTTGGCTTCTCGCGGGGAACCCAAGAGGAAAGAAAAAAAACGAGGAAGAAAACTCGTAGCAAACCAACTAGACGACACAACTGTCAACCTCAAGTGTGCAACAAAAAAAGAACCAAGACAGAGTAAAGGGCAAAGGCAAACTAGTACACCATCTAGAATACTTCCAACTGAGGTAACACAGATTCATATGAAACGATTACTCAAGCAGAGCATGGCTAACAGACCTACAAAAGCGACCAAGTCGAAATTCCTAAAGGAAAAGAAAATAGATCTGAAGCCTATCTCAAGGAATGGATGTAGCAAGCGACTATAATAGTCAAATAGTGAACAAATGGTGGAACTAGCCAGAAGAAAAAGTCACGGGATGGGCTAGCTACAAAAAGATGACTAGGAATACGAAATGGGCGCCAGTGTTTTCGGACACAAGCTTATCAGAGAAAACACAAGACCAATAAGCCACAGAAAGAATACTTAAGAACAGACATAGTGAGAGAATAAAAATGACATAAAAAGATGCAAAGACAATCAAGATTAAGTTTAGGATTAAAATACAATATACAGAGACAGATGAAAAATTAAGATAAAAAATGTTGTAAGAAAGAACCAAAAAAAAATTGGGCAGGAGAAAAAAAATCGGGCAGGAAAAAAAATCAAGCAGAAAAAAAAATCGAGCAGGAAAAAAAAAATCGAGCCCCACGTTGGGCGCCAAAGTAATGCTAAGTTGGCTCGTAGCCGTGCGTAACACAAAGAAAATCAAAGAAATGACCGGGCTCAATCGGAGATTAGGGGGGGTTGTAGAAAGCAGACCAACATACAATGTACGCGGCTGTAAGGAGTTAGTGATAACACCTGCAAAAAAAAATAGTTAAGCAAACCTGTTATAAAGAAAAGAATAAGCATAGCAGCAATGATAAGTCTAAATTATTCAGTACTTTGTAGAATGTAAGAAAAAAAACTGTTTAGATAAACTATATAATATAATCACGATAAAAGCATTACAAAATTTTTTATCACAAAGTGAGGTAATATTGGGGAGTAGCAGAAACGTTTCCTCACACACCAATTAAACATAAATCAGACAAAATGTTAACAAAAGATAAATAGGTAAGACACAATAGATATGAGTAATTCAGTAGTATTGATTTTTCTTTCTTTCTTTTTTTTTCTTAATAGCAGGCAAGTCTATTGTAAAAGGTATCAACACGACAAAGAATATTGCAAAACCAACAGATAGATATTTAAAGTAATAACAAGTATGAAATAGTTCAACTTACACAACCAGGAGCACCGGAAGAGTGTCTATAGAGTTGGACTAATTCGGCTACTGATAGCCTTGCAGTTGGAGTTGGTGGAGTGTGGGGTGTCCATGGTTTCATCCCATTATCACCTTGAAACTTGACACTACTATCAACTGCAGATTGTTCTTTTACTTTCTGTAACTGATCGAAAGCCTCCTGATAGCTTGGTAAGCCGGATGCACTGGTGTAGCTTGGCAAAGATTCACAGTCTATTCGCGGGGGTGGAATTCGTGGTACAACAGACAGGAACACATGCAACACACCCAACTAAGAACAATTAAAGTTAGTATAATTCCGATCCAAACATCCGTCAAGAAGTTTTCGTATTGCGGATCTGCTTCAGCAGAAAGAACTTCGTCAACTTCTGAAGCTAATTTCAGTTGGTAAAGGCATTGTTTGAATACGGGGAAACATTTAAAAACACGGTCACTCTCACAATCTCGTCTTTAAAAAAAATGTACGTTCATATTTTATTTACTTATCATTAAATGCAAGGTAAATTTAACGTATCATTAATACGGAATGAGTTAAACAAAAGGGAGTTTAAAACCTGACTAAAGTGGCTCCTTTAAAAATTCTGTACAAGTTTATTGCACTTACTTTGATAAAAAGGACCACAAAACTAGATCGCACACACCGTAATCCTAAAAGAATCAGTCAAGTTTAGCAAGCAAGTTCTACAACTTTTATTTCAAAAGAAACTCAACTAAAAACACAATTAGTAAAGCACGCGTAATCACTAAGTAAGTCCGTCAATGTTCCGTAAACCACGTGCGGTCAGTCAAACACGTTACATATCAAGCATACTTCCTTCAAAAGTAATCAGAACTACACTTCGCCGTTAATATACAACTCAGTAATGTAGAGGAACAAAGCAAACAGAAACAGTATTTTCAACGTAATTAATATATAGTTACCAAGAACTAACTACTCTCCTCATTTGTTTATATCAACTCGTTGCTATACCCATAACATCTGAGCGTCTGTTATCTCGACTTGTATATCCACATAAGGAACCAAATTTATATTTATGGCAAGACAAGAACGATGCAATCTATACTTAATTACAAGCTGTTTTATAATACGACGCAATCGCCAACGAGTTAATAATTATAAAATATAGAATTAGTAATTGTAGAAAGGTATTTACAAATTGGGAAAACGCGTAAAAAGGTTAAACTATAAAAATGCCCGTTACAACTTTTAAGTTGAACTTTATCGAAAAATGGATACTGACTTTCCAACTCATCAAGTAGCTCATGAGGGAACTTACGCAGATCCACATACTCTTCAAATTTGGCTACATTTAGCAATGCAAACAAACAGAGTCTACCTAGATCACTAAATCTTACTTCAATCTGATTGATTGTAACATCTACAATTT